>BQNB010017690.1:0-69521 GCA_026074375.1 Tanacetum coccineum | reverse complement strand
TATATATATGGGTTAAATGGGTCAGGTTCGGGTTATGTGTAAACAAGTTAGGGTTGACATAGCTGACCCGATTATTTAAATGGATCAGGTTCGGGTTGGAGTTTTCTGACCCGCTAACCCGTCAATCCGAACCCGTCAACCCGAACCCGACACGAATCGCCACCCCTATTAGAAATAAGGTTTTACCAACTTGACTTATAGATGGATAACTTTTGAACCAGAAAGCTTAATTATTGCTTAATTTTTATTAAAAAAATCATCACAATGTTAAAGCTATTTGGTATAATCACTAATGTGTATTCTAATAATTTCTAGGGTCGTGATAGTTCGATCAAACTAATTTTTGTATCACATCTTGTTACATTTTTATCTATAAAATGAAGGAGATTTTCACCCGAGCTCCGTTGCAAAGCGCGATGTTTAACGTTAAGGACTAACTTTGTAACAGAACGATAACCAAATGATTATTTTCATAAAGTGTCATTAATAAGGAATAAATTTGCAACGGAACGATAACTAAGGACTATTTATGTATACCATTTATCTCGGGGTTGGTGATAGTTTTTACGAAAATAGTCATTGCTTTGCGTTCTGTTGCAACGTTGGTCATTAAGGAGTAACTTTGCAACGTTTGATAACTCAAAGGACTATTTTCATAAGTTGTTTATGAATCTTTTTACAAAAATAGTTATTGGCTTATCGTTTTGTTGCAAAGTTAGTCATTAAGGACTAACATTACAACAGACCGATAACCCAAGAGTTATTTTCGTAAGTACTTAACTTTTGGTGAAAAAAAAGAACGTTGCCCAAAGCAGTACTTATAAATGTTACTCCCTCCGTCCCAAATTAATAGTCCCTCTTTTCATTTTGGGTTATCCCAAAATTATTGTCCTCTTCTAAATATAGTTGTGAGTAATGTAGCAAGTTTACCATATTGCACCTAATGATACTAGAAATTACAAACTTTATACAAAGCTTCAATTAATTGTATAATAGTTTTGTATAAGGGTAAAGCTGTCATTTTGTGAAAAAATAAGAGAGATAATGCAGTAATGATTATGTTTTCTTAAACTGTGTGTTTTTTGTCGGGAGACAATAATTTTGAGACGTAGAGAGTATAAAGCTATCATTATAATATAATTATTTGTAAGAAAAAAAAAGGATTTTTCTATTTAATATGTGTCGCAATCATAGCAACATGATAACAATCTCTTAAAACATTGAAATGTGCATGGAAAATGAGTACTTTTCCTCCTTTATCCCGTTTGTAGTAAAGTTGTTTTTCTCTTTGATTTTTATAGTCAAAAACACTATTTCTTGTCAAGCAAACCACTTACTACATTTTAGGGGTGAGCATGTGCGGATTGGTGCGGTTTTTATTAAAACCAAACCGTAATCGCACTTGCGGTTTCTATAAAAATTAAAACCACATCGCACCACTTTTTGCGGTTTCGGTTTTGCGGTTTTTTTTGCAGTTTTTGTGGGTTTTAACCGCACCGCACCATCACTTATGACTTATATGATTTATGTGGGTTTTTGCGGTTTTTGATTTACAATGTTGGTTTTTTTGTTATAACAACGCATATATTTAATGTAAACACACATATCACTTATACCTTATAAGAATATTTTTTTTTTGAACGGCAATTAGAAATTTTATTAAAAAATGCTAGAAAGAAGCTAGCAAGAAAAAGCCACACGCAAATCTGCGGTGCGGTGCAGGTTTTGTGGTGCGGTTTTACGGGTAAAACCGCAAACGCACCGCATTTACGATTTTTCTTTTTTTTAAACCGATCCATCGGTTTTTGCCGTAGTGTGGTTTTTGCGATTTTACAATTTGCTGTGGTTTCTGCTCACAACTTATTTAACATTGTATTTATACACCTCATACCTCATGAGTTAGTTTTTATCCAATAAAATGTATCAATAATATATATCTTTAGTTATTTTATAGTTAAAGAAGTGAAATTTACACTAGTCTTTCCGTCCAACGATAAATATGTTGTTTTGATTTTTAAACTATTTTTTTTAACTTTAATCTTATTTCAATGAAAATATATTTAAAACTCAATCTAGTTTATCAAATAAAAATAGTTAAGATTAATGTTGAAGAATTTTTTTTTCAAAAAGTCAAAACGAAAATTTATTATGAAAGAAAGAAGTATTTAATTTGAATTACTGCATCTAAGTTTTTTTTCTTAAATAGTTAAGATTAACGAAAATTTCATTTGATCATGTCTACTTTAACCTTTCTTAGAGCCTTAGGTGTAGTAACGCCGGCAATGGCGTTGGGCTGCGTTGGCAGGCTTACTAGCAACCGCACGACCGGCGTTAGCCCAGCGACTTTGGGTCTCGGCTTGGCCGGCCAACCGATGAGTGGGGTGTAATTTAAAAAAAAAATCCGTTTTGTCCTCTCCAACGGCTATATAGCTGTTTTTAATTTACCCCTTTATTTTTGAAAAGTTACAAAAAACTCATATGGCTGTGTATTAGTGTGTGTGTGTGTTTATTTTGTGTGTGTGTATGCGTTTGTGTGTGTGCGTGTGTGAATAGTGTGTGTGCAGGTGAGAATGAAGAAGAAGAAAAATGCATCACACTATATATATGTGCATTAGTGTGTGTGTTTATTTTGTGTGTGTGTGTGTACGCGTTTGTGTGTGTGTGTGAATATAGTGTGTGTGTTTATTTTTTTTATTTTATTTTAGATTTTTTTTTAATGTGTGTGTTTTTTTTAAGTGTTGTAATGTGTATTTGAATTTAATGAATAAAATGTTTAGTTTGTTAAATGAATGAAATAAATGTTTAGGAGGTTTTATGAAAATAAAGAGGTGAATGGTGTTATTTGGTGTTATGATTAGGAAAGTGATGTTGATGTTGGTGTTATACTGATGTGGCGCTGATGTGGCGGGAAAAAAAATAGTATTATGGTGTTACCTTTTACCTAAAAGTTTTTCATCTTTTGGAAGCACTTGGATAGTGAATGACGTTGGGCCGGTTTAATTGTTCCCTATTTCTGGGCAACTTCTTCGGGTGTGAACCTTTGACCCACCTACCTGGACCCATCATGTCATATCACTCGGGCGGCTTGACCCTTTTCTGCCTCACATGAATGCTCATGCCAAAACCTCGTTCAAAATTTACTTTTTGCCTTTTTGTTCCTAATTACTAGGAGGAAAACCTTTTACAAATTATTTAACGTAGTTTTTGAAAAGCATTAAAGTTGTTAAACTTGATTGTATTAACAATTTGATATGTTTTAAAAGTGTCGGTGTTTACTAGCTCTTCATTTATACTAGGCGAGTTTTCTCACATAGCGTCGGAAATTTATAACGTATAATTACGAAATTTGATTAAGCATCTCGTGTACGAAATGGTTAAATATTATTTTATTGGGTCAAACTTTTAACCGATAAGTAGTAGTGGAAAGATATTATACATCTGTAAAGTGTAATATTAAAAGAAATATGAAGCATGAATATTAGTAAGAGCATTAGGTATGGTGGCGGAAGACCCTCATCGTGTCTGATGTGGCACGCATTCGGCCACGCCGAGCTCTCACCGCCACACTGTGGCTGCTCGCCGTGTGTCTGCCGAAGGCTGTTCGCCGGCTAGACGACGAAGTAAATGACAAAGGGTTTTAATAAAATTGTGTTTTTTTCTTTTATTTTCTTTTTCTTCGATTTATAAATGTGTGTGTGTTTGTGTGTGATGGTTTTTAAAAAAATGGTGTTTTATAAAAAAGCGTGTTTAAAAAAAGGGGTGGTGTTTTATGGTTTTTCAAGAAGAAGAAGATAAGATTTTTTGTTTGTGTTTTTTTTTATAAAAATTATATTTACATTTTAAGCCTTAATGGTTTTTTTTTGTCATTTTTAGGTTTAAATTTACAATTTTGTTTATAAAATGTGTTTTTTATTTTTTAAAAAATAAATTTTGTATTTTGTATTTTTAGTTTCGTATTATATTTTTATTTGTATTAAATAAATTTAGTTTGTTTGAAAAAATAAACAAAAAAAAATGGCGAGTGAGTGAGGCACAAATGACATGAGTTGCGGTGTGTTGTGAGGGAGGAGTATTTTGAGATGTCATGTTGAAATGATATGACACCCGTGAGGCCCACATGCCATGACATTTTTGTGCCATGAACCTAATGCTTTAATTTAATAGTTCTCACTTAGAATTTTTTTTTAAGCAAATGTGTTTTCTATATATAAAATAGAGATTAAATTATGTATAAAAAACTTGAGTTAAAATGATACCACACTTTGTGTGAGAAACACTCAATTCAAATATTGCCTTGGACAGTTGAGGTAGGCTTATGGTGTATGAGTTATGAGATAGCTAGAATGACCGTTAATAAACGAAAATAAAAACTAATTATTTTATGTCATTTATGTTCATAATTTCAAAATTCAGCTAATTTCTTCAACATCTTTTTAAAACGAATTGCTAAACATCACCTCTTATGAATTCTAGTTCAATTATTCTATTTAACATATACATGTTTTGACTATTTATTTATGTTATTATTGAATAATAATTTTATTGAGCTAAGTTTCTCTACTTTGATCAGACGGTAGTAGTATACTCAGTTATGTAAAGCTTTTTAAGTGAGTGATTAATTGCCAATAACTTATTCAAAGCTTAAAATTATTAGACGAGGAAATTGGTCATCAAAAAGTTGTTGAAAAGTTGAACTTGTTGGAAACTTAAGCTCGTGAAATTGTTGATAAGAATGGATTGATGACCACTTAGACACTGTATTTAAAAGTCATTCGACCAAATTGGTCAATACTTAGATATCGAGTAGGTAAACCTAACCACAATGTGGTTCAAATATCTAAATTATATTAAAAGTCAAATACAATAACATTGTATGCATGATTTTACTCATATACCGACAGCCTACCTTCGTTAAGGACATCAGATTAATTACATTTTTCCTGACACGTCAGTTTTTTTTCTCCATCAATTTACAGGCAACGTTTTAACCAAAGTAAGGCGACCAACATTTTTTTTAATTATTAACAAAATTAAAATTCATTAATAATAAAACAATTACCTACTTATTCAAGTACATTTAATAAACATTATAATAAAAATTAGAAACTTAAACTAAACTTCATTAATATATTGCTGGTTAAATAAAAGCATCTCAATTTCTGTCCACAAATATAACTATTTCAAATCTCCCAACGCCCTCATTGTAAAAGGCATTCCACTCGCGTTTCAAATCCCTAACTCTTTTGAAAACAGACACAACGAGGTTAGAAGACCCGCTCTCGTTCATCCGTTGGACACTATTGTAAACGACACTAAACCAAAACAATTTTAGGACGAATCGAATTTTTTCATTTGGTGATGATGGCATCGTATCCTTAAATTCTCTCCCCCTTTCTTTCTCAAAGTAAGCAAAAACCTCTAACCAAAAACCCTCTCTTCATGGCGTCTCGGGTGACGTAGTTTTCCGTTACGTTGCACCAAGCTGTACACAACGTGATCTCTTCCGTTGTTGTCCATGGTTGTGCCGTCTTTGCCTTTCGACGACGGTTTGAAATGAAAGCCAAACCGTTAGACATTGTAAATAATATGAGAAGTATAAAAGAAGTAGTTTGAATTTGTGTATAACATGGTTAAATTAGGGATGACAAAAGCATCTGAAACCGACGGGAAAAACCGAAACCCGAAACGGATTAAGTCGAGTTCGGGGCGGGATTGCGGTTTGGATGCGTGTTTGGGTATTGATAAATAAAAATTTTGTCGGGTACTGTGTCCCGGTGACGGGTTCGATTAATACCCTCACCCGATTACCCCTAACCCATACACATAAACCGATTACACCCCCCCGAAAAAAAAGTTGTACCCGCGCTTTATTGCTATTATGATTAATTCGAGTACATATATATAATATATAATTTATTCCGTTGTATTTTTATATAAGTTTCTTTATTATCCAACATATTTGAATGTTGTATATGAATTATTCGAAAGCGTTAAATCGTTTGATACGATTTGTTTTCTAACCTTTAAAAGTTTTGAATATATTAGGGTATTTTGCTTTATTTTGTTAGTGGGGTTTAGACGTGACTTAATCTTGATACATGTGATTTTGTCCATAGAATACTCAGTTAGGGATACACGATACCTACGGGGAAACCTGAAAAACCGATGAAATATATTAGTTGGGTACCCAACGTGTAACGAAGTGGTTAAGATGTGGGTTTTTATAAACGGTGCGGTAAGTACACTAAAACCCCGTCCCAACCCGATCCCGTTTCACCCAATTAAAACGAATAGAAGTAGGTAAAAAGCGTTAAATTAAAAGATATAATTTTTTTTAATATTATAGACGTTAGTATGGTATTTTTAAAAATAATGGGGTAGTATTTGTCGATTGTGCCAACGACCAATTCGCCTAAATAAGAAGTTGTCGACCGACTACGACGACCACGCCACAATAGGCCGACCGACTGACAACCTAGACGACAGAGTCAGTCGTCTTTCTTATTGCAAGCAGCCTAATAACCTAACACTGAGGCTATCGATCATCTCTCTCCGGTGGTATAATTTGTACTTAATAAAGTAGCGCTAGCGTGAAACAATAGCATAACACTGAGCAGTGGTTGTAAGAAGTAGTTTTTTATATAACGATTTTTGATAAATTAGCTGTATGTGTAATCATAATGTGTAAAAAACTTTTAAATGCTCAATGTCGTAGTACTTGATAGAGTGATAGAAAATGAGCATTCTTACAAAAAAAAGATGAAACTACTTCATGCTTGTCAGACGAGCATTAAAAATCACAACTATCAACACTCATTACTCATCGCTTTTAAATGCTTCTAATCGCTTTGCGCCAAGCACACGCTGCTTGAGTAATCACCAAGTGATTTGATACGGTAGATATATGAAATTTTCATTAATTTAGAAAGATGATTTTGGGAGAAAAACCAAGGTTGTAAATAGCGTGAGGCGTGACGGCATGACCAAGTCTCACACATTAGGAGCCATGACGAGTCATGACGTTTTTTAAGGCGTGATTTATAGCCGCACAATATATGAAGATATTTATAAATTTATAAATTTATATATTTATATCATATTTCAAATATATTGAGTTTACAAAAAGTGTTACACATAAGGAATAAAGTCAAGAAACTATCTTTGCATGTAATCTTTTTCATTTCTATAAAAAAACGATTTTTATCAAAATTGAATTCAAAAAACCCTTCACGCATCACACCTTATCGCGTCTTATCACGTTTTTTCACTTCTCAGCTTACGTCACGCCTTAAGCCTACACCTTGTCTATTGCGTATCGTTGAGGTCACGCCTCACGCATTTGCGAAGCCTTAGCGGCGTTATGGCGTGCTTTTTAAAACCCTGGAAAATACAATATCCTAGTAGTTTGGAATATCGTTTACAAAAGGCTTTTATAATTAAGGCAACTAACATTGAATTCTTGGAATACAAAAGTCAACTATTATTAGTAGTAAAATAGCCACGTGACTTACGTAAACCTGTACTAATGGTTTATTTAATTAACTAACAATGACCCGTCAACAAATTTTTATCCAGTTTTAAAATTTTAATTATTGTGACTAATTTGATAAAATATTTGATCAAGTAGTTGTTAACACTGTATGATATCAGCTTTGTATCTCGATCGCTGAAGTTTTGTAACAATTCAACCCATATACCTATTTTCTATGCTCGTTGAACTAATATTTATAACTCGTAATATAAAAGCTAGCGAGTAAATATTTCTTGTTGTATCAAATCAGTTTTTTGTACTGTACAACAATATAAATTCTTACCTGATACCAACGTTTCCATTTACTTACCATAATAGAATCTTAGCCATTTTCGATTTAACCATCGCAAAGCTAGAAAGGGCTAGCTTTTTCGTTGTCTTAAACCCGGGTCATGCTCATAAGCTCATTTCCGACAATTACCTGGATAAACAATAATATAATGGTCCTGCGAATTCGAACCTTTTGTGGTATTAATGGGCTGCATTAGAGCCCAATATGACCCATGGCTTGATGTCATTTCATACAAAAGAGTTCAGCAGTGAGCTGGCCCATTAAAATTTTATAAATTTCTTCAGTTCAAATATTGTGTTTATGTCGTATAATGAAAATTAAAATTCCATAAATTAGCAAAATAAAACAATTAAAATGCTTCTAAAAGTGAAATTTTTTAATTTACTTGTAAATCCTTTTTCTAAAAAAATGACCAAATAAGACCAAAATACTAGTTTTACTTTTTTTTTACCACGTATTTCTATGTTGTTTTCTTTTAGAATCAAACAAAATATGTCGCTTTCTTAAAAAATTGCAATAACAAAACATAAGGACATATTTCAAAATAATATGAATTTTTTATAAATTCTAAAATTCTAAATCTTCAATCATTGAAATTTTTTATAATTTAAAATTTTACTAACCAAACGTCACCTAAGAGTCATGAGACCATACAAAAATGGTTACTTTCGATCTGAATGAAAAAAAAAATGTACTCTAATATTTAGCTGGACATAAAATATAACTAGGATTGATATCCTCTGTCTTAGACTCATGTTAGTAATAATATTGTAAGATGGAGCAAAATGATGAGCCTTTTGTTTCAATTAATGGTGGTTCCGTTTTATTACTTTCATGTTGTTGATCGGTTCAACATGACTAACAATAGAGGGTGAACTTGAAAGAATCTTTATCTATATAAATATACTCGATAATCATTTAATATGCTCTAGCGAGTATATTTTTTTTTTCTTTTACAAAATACTAGTAACATTTTTGTATTCTGTTACATGAAATGTTACATTCCTTGGGAAAGATGCAAATACAGTTGGAAGTAAGATAAAATTTTAATTTGCAACAATAGTCGTTCAGCGTTTTCTACAAAGATATATTATTTCTTTTCTGTGAGTTCGATTTGTTTTATTAAAAAGATCAGGTCCAATTTAACGACATAAATCTATGAAAATAATATTTTTAACAAGAGATGGTTGGCATATGCTATTCCTTAAAATTAGTCACTTAATAACTAAATCGCTAGCTTTGGTACATCATGATTAACACAAAAAGAAGATCTTGAAAGAGATATTATTGGAAATGGGACATAGGCTCGTATGAATTTATGATAATGTCTAAGGAAAAAGGTTCAGTCTGAAGACAAACGCATATGGGCCTAAAGATACTTTATACATCTTAGAATATACTAACAACAATTTGAGGGACATTTGAGTTACTTTGTGATGAATGTACTGTTATTATTGAATAAAATGATTTTCATATGAACATTTAGTTATAAACAGGGACGGACTTAGGATTTTCAATGGGTTGTTATATAAAGGAAATGTTGGGTCATTTAAAGTTAAACCGTAAGAAACTAAAGTAGTACAAATTTTTTTGAGGTTGCACATATAAAAAAAGGAAAAATTTTTTACTTTTTTTTTACTGTGTGACTTATAATCGGGTGTAGCCCATACCACACTCAACACCTATGTGTATCCGTCCCTGGTAGGAAATGGAATAATTGTTATTGTTACTATTTTATATAACATGACTGCATGCATATACATACGTTTTTTTTTGTTTTTTTATTAGTAGTTCTTTAGTATATTATTTGTATCACACGAGTGGTTTTGCCCGCGCTCTGCTGCGGGGTGTGGGCATACGCGATTGTTTTATGCGTTGTCGGTCTAGTTGTTGTTAAGCCATTTAGTTTTTGTACAATGTTGTAGGACAAATTTCTATTCTGGTTGTCATTTTGTAAAATTATACATCTGATATTTGACATAAGAGAAAATCTTGCATGGCATGTAATGTTGTAAGATAGAGAAAGCTTTTTCTTTTCAGCTATTACCCAGAAAGCACTAATTTCTTCAGTAACTTAATTCATTTGACATTTCACATATGAATATATAAGTAAATATGTGCAGGAATAGCAATCGAGACCATAAATTTTCAAAGAAAAACATAATGACTTGATCAGATTAGATAGCAGGCACCTAAACTGTGTAACGTGGTGTCTAAAAGCACCAATCCAGATACTGTTAACATTATGTGCAAACGGTTCTAATAAATTGGAGTAGGCCCACCTTACAGTCGAGGGTTTTTAGATTTAAGATATTATCCAACACCAGATACATTGCCTCCGCTACCAATCCCCATAAAAAAGATGTCAACTTTACCATTTGTGTCGTCCCAGATCTTTGGACCAGTCGTCTCAAAATGCACCTATTATCATCAACATATAATGTCAAAACTATGTGAAAGAATCACAATGCAAGTTTAAAAGTGCTTATATGTTCTATTGGCGCAAATGAAGAGTTTTAAGAGTGATTGTGATTGTGATTGCTTATCCAAGTTTTGAATCGCTCATTAAAACTGATTATACGATTACTGAATTTTTGAGAGTGATTGCCTATCTAAGTTTTAGAGCGGCCTGAAATGTCTGATAATGGAGCTGAAGTAGTGAATCTATCGGCCTAATCACAAAAATCACATATTTTGACCCGTTACCCAATCTTCTAAGTTTCAGACAATAGTCCGTTAAGCATAGCTAGTAAAATAAAACTTATAACTAACTTTGACAGTTATCAGTAACATATAACCTAAACTAACCAAATTTTACTTCATTATTAAAGGGTTCAAATTGTCTCCTATATCAATACAAATTCAGTACAAACTATAAAAAAAATTCTAACACAATGAAATTTTCTATATACGTTTGTACCATACTAACGGTGGACCACATAATTTGAGAGCGCGAAGTTGAAATATGTTTGGCATTGCTCATTATGTATAGATGACAGAAATAAAGAATCGTGCAAAAAGAGAGTAGGTACTTACCTTAAGGATCAAATGGATCTATTAGAACATGTTACCCATTGACTTTCTTCTTTTCTGGAACGCTAATCACCTCAGCTCATGTACATGGATCAAATGGATCATCAGAGATTTAACCGGGATCATCAGCAGTCTCATGTTTTTCTGCCTATGACTCACGCCATTCACCTTGTTCTTTTTGTCTTTTATGGAGATAGCCTGTTTCCGGGTTCAACGTCCTGCACAAATGAGTGAGTATACGCATAAGGACCCAATGACATAGTTCAGTGAAAAGTAAAGGAGAAGAAGTAAAAGTTTATATCTTGAATAGGCCAGATAAAGTTTGTTTAAACCTCCTAATTATTTTATTAATAAACCTGAATTGTTATCGTAATTATATAATTAATCCAACCATATCTAATAGACATCACAATTATCTCGGCACCATCACCTGGGAGCTTGGACTGACTTAGAAAACAAAGATAGTCGGGTCACCATGTCAACTATGGCACATTGACCAGACTTCGAGGCTGCCATTATCTCATCCAAGGTTGCAACCTGCTTGTTTGCCTTCGGCGAGGTGCTACCAACACAGCCGTCTTTGTCAATATGGTGGTGTTGTTGGTCTTCAAGAGAACAGGCCCTGAACTCAGCCGCCCGTGATGTCTCCTACTTGTCTAATACAGCCTATATAGTCTGTCTATAAGAATTAAACCGTAATCAAAAGGTTTGTCAAAGAAGTAATTAACACATGATTCTTCGTTACCTGTGAGGACGGGATATGTTTTTGATTTGTCGTCTGGGTCACTCACTTTGTAATGCAACTGATTGTCTGAAACTAAATTAGAAGTGTTTTGGGAATGCATTGGCTCAGATCTCTTCAAACTTCGTAAAGCTCCCGAATTTAAGGCTTGTTTTGTGATGTAGTGTCTATTGCTAGTTCTTTGTATCCGTGCACCCAAAGTTCGAAAGGCGATATGTTTTTTCTGTTTTCAGATTCTGATTGAAATAGCCAATGTCTTTTGTGTCCATGTTTGCATGTATCATGTCACCCTGTATATATTAAGCGACTATTAGATAGATGTTCTTACTTAGCACTTCTACGACGAATTTATAGTTAGAATACTTTACCTATATGTCATGGAGCATGCAACAAAGACATTGTGAATATGTTTTTTGAGGATTCCGAGCTATCCGCTTTCGATATCCCTTTGCTTCTAATATTTTATTTCTGTCCGTTAGTTTCAAATCACAAACGTTGTTGTGCACCATCCTGTTTGCAGCATAAAAGCAATAAGAACAACATCACACAAACTGAGCATAGCGTAAGAATATTGGATTTTCCCAAAAAGAGCTAACAGGAAACAAAACAAAAAGTAAATCTAACACATTATTCTAAATCCTGTGTAAGAATTCTTTATAGACTTTTTTTGTAATATCAGGTTTATGGTTTATAGAAAAGTTAGCAAACCGAGGCCAACTAAATTGTCATAAATAAAAGCCGCATATGCGCCATACGGCAAGCAGAATAGTTGATACCTGGTTTCTCGTCTCCCTTTTAAGTTCTTGCTCATTTTGTATCTCGACGTAATTGCAGCTTCTCTGATAAACTGCTAAGAGTATAAACAAAAAGTGAGTTATCTTTAAGAACGGTCAACAGAAAAAAACGCAAGACAAATACCGAAACAATACTTACTTAACATCCGCGATCGAGCCCACAAACACCAATCTTGTCCTCCTCCTCTTCATTTTACACCTTCACACTCCACTTATTCCACTAAACAGGAAACAGCGTATATCACAACCCATATAAACCAACAAAAAAATAAAATACATTCCAATTTTTGTAAAAAGGCGATTTACCAATATTCCGCGCCTCTCGTTCTCTCTGACTACTTGTGATAATCCTACTTAACGCCTAAATCGACAAAACAATCATGAGTTTTGAAACGAATTTGATAAATGAGAATGAAATACAATCTTGTCAATCTGTGTAATATACAATTGACAGACAGAGACGTCGTCGCACAGCCTGGAATTATTAAGTTTTCGTGAAGCAGGGTTACAATTCTTTTTCATGTACAATTTGCTTTTGCTTAAAAAATGTATATACAAAACTTGGGCATTGAATGTTCATCTACATGATTTGTCTATCACCAAAGCAACTGAAAATTGTTGCTTGATTTTTAACTGCATTTCATTGACAAAGTGATAGAGTTACTTAGATAGTTACATGCACAGTTACACAATACCAACAACAAATATAGCCCACAACAACTCGTAAACCTTCACCTAATTCTAAACTTACTGATTCCTAAACTAACTTTCCTATATATAACACATAGTAACATTCACATATAAAAGAGAAATTACAACATAAAAAGTAGGTAAAAACAATAACAACACTGAAAATCTTTAAGAAAAATTAAGCAACTCTAATTATAAACCCCAATTCATTTTTAATGATCAAATAATTAAACCCCAGTTTATAAAAAAACTTAGAAAAAGATATGATGAGACTTACTATTGGTAGCCGGAGTGAAGACGACGGCGCAAGGTTGGCTCGTCTATTCCACTTTGTAATATTCCCTCATCCTGAAATCAAAAAATAACAACACCTTAGACACAAACAACAGAGCAAAAAATCGAGTACCCATTTGAAATAAAGAAGTAATTACAGCTTCATCAATTCGGTATCTCTGTTTCTATGGTCGAAAGAAGCGATTATTGTTTGAATCTGCAAATTATCATCAACTCTGTGTATGGATTTTGAGTTTATTATATCTGAAAATTTGTGTGTGTTGAGAGGTTTTAGGTATGTCAAGATGATGATTCATTGAGAGGTTTGGTAACACGTGTTCAGGCTTAGGTATAACGGAGAAGAAGTGGAGTGTGTTTATTAATACTATTAAATTCTTGGATCTGGTACATAAAAGAGATTGTGAGTGTGAGAGTGAGAGTGGTGAGTGTGGATGGGATACCGGGTTAAAAGAAAGAAACGGGTTAAAAAAACCCGAAATGCAAATAGCGCCCAATAAATGTATATATCGGATAATGATAATTATCACATGTCTTTTCACTCCAACTTTAGAGTTTAAAAATTAAATAAAGCAACCGATTTTTTTAAAGAATAAACAACTACATAATAGACCTACAAATAGGCCTAATCCATTCACATTTTGACAAGTGTCAAATACTCATTCTCTCTCTTTATATTCACCAATTAAATTTTTCATTCCACCAATCATAATTGTAGGTCTATTTTTAGGCATACTACTTAGGCCTACAAATCATTTTTCATACAATAAAGTTGGACATGGTGAGTAGTTTTTTATTTTAAAGTTTGATACTAAAAGTCGATCTTAAATATGTATTTTCAGTCATATTTTGTCATTTGATAAAGAAACAAACATATTTCCATGATCACTTTTTCTTATTGCACTTTCTTTCCTTTTGATCTCTTGAACTTTAATTAAAAAAATCATGTAAGGATAAAATAGTGGGGATGTAAAGTGATCACACCACCAACCTCACTCTACGCCAAGAATGGATTTTATATTTCATGAAAGACTATAACAATTTTTTTTAAATATATATATAACTGTTACTAATCTTTAATAAGTATTACGAGTACTTATTATGAAAATTATTTGCTTCTTTCTGTAATGGGGTGTAATATCTTTTTTGCTTTTCCACATGGATTGAATTAATACAAACACGCATGTAGGCATGTGAAAAATAATTAAAGAAAAATTATACTATACTTATATATTAAACTAACTTATCTGCATTATACAGCAAGATATATATTTTTTCCCTAAAAAAACAATATACATGACTAATAATAATCCACTAAACATGCACACCTATCTCATTACAATAATGCAAATCCAGACTTCATCATTTTTGTGAGCACAAAAGTGCCTGCAAAATACAAACACATTCATATGGTCAATTAAAAACGATTTGTAAAACAAATCGCGCTACATCTTTTAGGTTAAGACTTTATAAATCTTTCTAAAAATAGTAATACATTAGAAAACCTGCATGCAATGCATCATACATTAAGACAATAATAGGTGTATCGTTTTCTTTGTCGTGCAACGGATTCCAGCTTGTGCATCAAATCATCTGGTGTCAAAATTTCACCTGGTGAGCTAAGAAAAGCAGTTCGGCGAATAGGAGGTGACCAAAGTCCGCTTTGGGAGTAGTCGAACCCGAATTCTGATATGTCAGTGTATTTTACAAGAAGCCTTTCGGATACAGATCTTGGAACCAACTGAACTTTGGATGAAGATGGTGTATCGGACATGGTGTTAGTAGGGAATGAAGGAGACAAGAAGATGGAAAAATGAGTGAGGATAAAGAAGTGTATGGTTGTATGCAATCATATATAAGATATAAGACGTGGGTAGCATGATTGGAAGCCCTTATATACAGATAGGTCCATTGGGTGCATGTGTTTGTGTATGCCATGTCAGTGTGAATTAGTCCATCATGATAATTCAGGTCGGGCTCGGGTTGATGGTCCAACTTGTCGCGAAAAATATCGTGTCATAACCATTTTTGACACAGTTTAATTCGAATTAGGGTTTGTGTCACTTATAGTTAACTACTTTTAAAAGTATAGTTGTTACAATATGTATTCAAGTCTTTTACAGGCATACTTATTCAAGTTGCAAAACAAAATAATGGTGTATTTGATACTAATTAATCTTATGATACTTATAAATCTAATTGTAGGGACTTGTCGTTCTAAAAATGTCCCTGAATGGGTTTTCCATGACGCATAATCAGCTCATTGTGCATATGGAATTTAATTTGAAAGTATGTTATAGTCTTTAAAACTAAAATAGGTACAATTATTGTAATCTTTAATTTGACGCATTTCATAGTTTAATTTTGAAGCTGTCAACTCATATGCAAAATAATTTTGTTTCCTCTCGTGTTATCAAAATTATTTAAAATATAAAGAGTTATAGTAGTAAATTACATTAACAGATTATGAAATAGTGTAAAATATCAAATTATGTACGAAGTGACTTTTTTTTAACGGCTGAAATATAATTAAAAAAAGCTATTAGCAAGACATTAGAAGCAAATAGTATATATACAATCTAAAAATAAACAAAGCTACACTATCTAGATTCCTCCCACGGCTTTAACAGTGAGGACTGCAAAAGAGTTGAAAAAACTCTTGCTAATTACAGAGAACCGAGACAAGAGAAAAATTCCTACCCACGGAAGCCGAGCCACCAGTTTTCACTCCGGAGTGATTTTGATACATACCCAAACAAGCCCCAGGGAAAAGAAAGAGGAAATTACAAAATAATGTAAGTAGAGTGTTTCCTCCAAGTAGCCGGTTGAGGTTAGAGATAAATCGAGAAGAACACCAATTCAAAAAAAGTTGAACCACTCATCAGAAAGAAACTCTCTACGCAGATTAGTATCACCAAAAAATAATTGATTCCTGAAACGCCAAATTAACAACCACTTCACATAGCAAACGCCAAAATATCATTCAACCGCTTAGAAAAACGAGAGTTATTGAACCAAAGAAGCCAATCATTATAAAAGGCTAAATCAATTACCTCAAGCTCCAACCAACGCATAATTTTCCTCCACAATTGAAGAGCCATAGGGAACACAAAGAAGATATGAGAAACATATTCCACTGAGTTGTCGCAAAGAGAACATATAATCGAAGAAATATCTAAACATCTAATTGAAAGATTCAACCGGGTAGACAATTTATCCAAACAGACTCTTCAAGCAAGCACGTTAATCTTGATGGGCATGACATTAACCCACCGAGTAACGACATCCTCCTTTGGCAAAAGAGAATCATCAATAAGACTTTGAACATATTTAACTGAAAATCCTCCCGAACCTTTTAAAGACCAAACCCAGCGATCATGAATGTTTGGCAAAATTAAGTCACCAATACGGGATTGAAGAAGACACTGTTGCTCTTCCTCAACCCCTCCTCTTGGAGCACGACGAAAAGACCGAACCAAGGAATTATGATTAATTTTTTTTCAGCAACACTTATTTGTTTAAACATTTCCAAAGCATAAAGTCTCGGGTATCGATACTTCAATGCGGATCCATCAATCCAAATATCCTCCCAAAATTAAGAGTTTATCCCGTTGCCTACTTTTTTTATGAATACAGGACATAAGAGTAATACCTTTAGATCGAAGGGTAGCTACCTCGCGAATGATCTCTAACCAAGGTGAGCGTCTAGACAAAGAAATGAAAGAATTGAGCGTTCCACTTTCGCCATAAATAGCTTTGAAAAATCTGGACCATAGAGAAGAACCTTGAGAAAAAAATCTGCACACCCATTTAAAGAGGAGAGCACGATTAAGAGCAAAAAAACTAGAAACACCAAGGCCACCATATTTCTTGAAAGCTAAGACCTTATTCCAACTAATCCATGTCATTTTTATATCCGACCCTTCCACACCGTTAAAATAATTTCTTCTGGTCGATTCCAAAAGCTTTAATACTCACATATCAACTTGTAATATAGACATATGGTATAAAGGGATGGAGGTTAGAACCAATTTAATTAGAGTGGGCCGACCACCTATAGAAAGAGTTTTAAGCTTCCATTTAGATAACCGAGAGGATACTTTAGATACAACATCGTCCCAAGATTTAATTCTTGACATAGTGCCTCCTACCTTAACTCTAAGATGAACAAAAGGCCTTTTTGTCTACGATCTTCAGAACCGAAGTCGAAACATGTCACTAGGGATCAACTTCAATAATATCTCACGATGAGTTGAAACCTAACTCTACATTAGAACCTTTAATGTGTAACCCTAACTAATTACATTGAACCCTATAATTGTTGAACCATAAATTCATACATTGAACTCCAATGTTGAACCGTTACTCGTTTACGATGAACTACAATACGTACCATATCTAAATACACTCATGTGGTTTTCAATATCGATTTGAAAATGTACAAACAACTCATAAATTGACCCTCTCATGGTGTAAATCCCTGTACATAACATGAACCTTTAATGTGTAACCCTAACCTCATCATTGAACACTAATGGTTGTAACCCTAACTCTTTCATTGAACCTATATTGTGTAACCCTAGCCTCATTCACTTTGCACTCTAAATGTGTAACCCTCCTTATGTTACGAAAATCATAACCGAAGTCGGAAACTATGTTCACTAAGGATCCTACTTCTAAATATTATCTCACGATGATGTTTGATCCCTAACTATTAACATTGACCTTAGTGTAACCATAACTAGTACGGTGACTATGAGAAAACCAAACACCGACTGAACGAATGACTAGATCGTAATGAAACGGAGATCCATATCATTATTATAAAAACTAATACTAAAAAAAATTAGTTATCATTTATTAGTATAAATAATTATAAAAAAACTTATTTAGTATTTATATTTATAAATGATACAATTTTACATAATTTTTAAAAAATAAAATATGGAAAACACTTTCCCCAGCGACTTGTGCTTGGGAAAATATTTCAATCGATGGGGAAGTTTTTTCGTTTAGCCCTCCATAATTTTTCAATAACGCGCCATTTTCGCAAAACGACAAAATGAAAAGTTTCCCCAGCGACATGTCGCTGGGGAAAGTTTTTCTTACTAAAAATTAATTTAAGCGTTGACAAAGTCAAAGTTAGTAATCGTTTCCCCAGCGACATGTCGCTGGGGATTGTCGCTGGGGAAAAAACCTTATCATAAACAGGTCTGCTTTCTCAAGAAGACCAAAATCGATTAAAACACAAATATAACATCTCTTTCAGATTTTATCGTCAAAAAATCCAAAACCACACACCACTTCATAGCTCCATCTCAAACCAAAACAACATCCACTCATCGCCACCATCACCACTCATCGGGCATAAACAACTCGGTAATAACCCACCACACACGAGCACCTCCTCCTCTAAAAGTTTAATTCTTTTTCTCTTAATCCTCTAAAATGATAATTCTTGGTATTTGTGGAGTAGCGTGACGACAGCGGGGATTTTTCTTGGTATTGGGTGGCAATTGGCGGGTTTTTGGCGGGGCAGCGGGGTTTTTGGCGGGGCAGTTGGCGGATTTTGGCGGGGCAGCGGGGTTTTTGGCGGGGCAGCGGGTTTAATAAGGTGTGCTTTTTTTTTATCCTTTAGGTATCCCCAGCGACATGTCGTTGGGGATTGTAAAAACTTATTAATTTTTGTTTAACCATAATTTTTGTTGGCGGGGCAGCGGGTTTAATAACGTTGGGGATTGTAAAAACTTTTTTTTATCCTTTATGATTGTTTTAGGATTTTAGAGATTAAATTCGGAAAATCCCCGTCTGAATTTGATCATCCTATAGAAAACCCGTCCGAAATTAATTTATTAGAAATTAATTTCGGAAAGTCCCCAGTTTTGGGACTGCTTTTTTAATGTTTTGTCTCATTTAGGATATGAATGCGTATAATTGGTTTACTATTTGAGATGATTTCGACAGTGTTTCTCCTTTACTCCTACGAATATGTCTTTAAACACATATTTGGGGAGTTGAGGGGAAATGCTGCCAAAATGTTACACAATTGGAAATCGGTTTTATACGTATTTCATATATGAGACGATATTAAAGAGTGGGTTAGGATGGCTTCATAGTGCTCTTAAGTTGAACAAAACATTATAGGATTGCTATTCTAGTTGCCTTCATGTATAACTAAATGTTGGATAAAAGAAGGCTCTGGTTTCGACTGATAAGAGTTGGTTAGAAAAACCGCGTGGTTCCCGAGAATTTTATGACGGTGTCCAAAAATTCGTCGCTCATTGCACGCCGTTAGTGATTAGTGCGGGGATATTTGATGTCACATGCATAAGATGTCGAAATATATTATTCAACCCATCGAAAGGTTTGGAGTAATCATATTACCAATAAAGGGTGGACCCACTTTATACGTATGGGACAAGCACGGTGAACCGGCTCTACCTCCACCGCCTCAAGCTACACCTACGCCACCGCCTCTCATGAGTGACATGACAGCGTTACTCCGATGGATCTTAGCTTATTATTTCCTTCCGAATATTGAAACAATGAACCAACACAAGGATGATATTGGTGAGACAAGTAACGAACTGAACTCAAGCTACAGTAACGAGTTGAGGAGTTATATTCCAGTGCCAACGAGGCGCTTTTACCCCGGTTTGTGACCATATGACCGATTAGACTTTATGGCCAAGTGTCCTATTTTAGGTTTAAGGTTAATTGACGGATTATATATTCAATGAAATGTTAGAGTGGTTACATATGCAAATACACGAAGTAAAGGATACAAGTTCCCACCGATATTACTGTGCCTAAAAAAAGAAATTTTTAAAACGATCGGGTTAGGGTACTAGTCGATACATGCTTGTGAACACGATTGTTACTTTTTTGGGGAGAAGTTAACAAAAGATTTGCAATTCTGTCGGTGTGTAATACGAGTGATGGAAAGACGTGACACACCTGGGGAAAGAAGAATCCTAGGAAGTGTTGCGTTACTTTTCGCTTATTTCCTAGATTACAACGTTTGTACAAGTCTAGACACACTGCAAAGAAATGATTTGGCTATGCTACTGGAATGGGTAAGAGTCCCGGTAAGATGCAACACCAGGTTGCCTGATGGAGATTGGAAGACATTTGACATGATGTATCCAGGTTGTGCGAAAGAACCAAAGAAATGTCGACTAGGGTTTGTGTGTGATGGTTTCAATCCGTTTCGGCAACCTTAGTCAGATGTACAGCATGGTGGCGGTTGATATGACAACATACAATCTGCTCCGTGGATCTGTATGAAAGAAAGTAATTTATATGATGCGTTGTTAATCTGGCCCTAAACCCGGGCAAAGACATTGGATGTTTACTTGAGGGGGGTTGGGGGGGACCTTTGATTGAGGCCTGCGGTTTATGGGACAAAGAAAAGGTGTTGAGACTACAGGACATTGTTTCAGGACTAAATTCAATTTGAGAACGTTGGTTTTATGTACCATAAACGATTTTCCTGCTCGAATTAGTTTGTCTTGGGTGGAGTGGGCAGGTTACAAGGCATGCCCTAATTTAATGAAGAAACTCCTCATTGGCATGAAAAAAAATCACAAAATAGCTTATGTTGGCCAAAGAAGATTCTTAAGGAAGCCCCATAATGGAGGTGTTCATGTGAATTTCAATGGCGATACTGATCACAATGGATCCTCCTAAAGATTTCCTAGGGATGTTAATCCTGGCTCAGCACTTGCTAGATTGCTAACGCGTGTGTCGGGTAACATCGAACATGGGGGTGTGAATGAATAAAACGCAATGTTTGAAGTCGAGCTTAACTGGACTAAAGGTCTATTTTTTACGGGCTTGGTATTTGGTCTTTTATTTCACTTAAGAAAGACACAATTTAGACATCATGTCCTATCCTAAAAAATGTGTTGGATGGCATCTTGAACCACTTTGTTAATGAAAAAGTGGACAACATCAAAAGACCACCGCCAAGGCAAGACTAGACCTTGTAAAAGGTTGGGCATTCGAAGTCCTTTGTGGGTAACCCAAAAACCACAAGGGGAAGATCGTGAAGCCACCAGGCTGGTCATTTCCTTTTCACACCAGAGAAACGGAAAAAGTTTTTTTGTCAGTACATCAAAGGAGTTAAACACCAGATGGGTTGGATTCATGCTTCAAGCACAAAGTGACCGATAATGATTACAAATTAACGGGCCTGAAGTCTCATGTACTATCATAATAATGATGCAACGTTTACCTTCCTTATGGACTCAAAATTACTTGCCCGATTAATATTGCAAAAACCAATAAATTGAGCTATCTTCCTTGTTTAAGCACTCTGCTCTGCAACTTTGATGGAGGATGCATGTTGAAAGTTCTGTCAAGGTGGTTTGAAATTCTATGCGAACTTGAGCGCATATATCCTCCTGCTTTCTTTGACATTTATGATTCTCTTGCCCCATCCATTTAGCTCTAGAGGCTTCTTGAAGGCGGGCCTATTCACCCTGGTGGATGTTACATTTGAAAAGGATTCATGAAGAACGCGAAAAGGTTATGTAAGAAATAAAGTAACCCGGAAGGTTCGATCGCCGGTGAGGGTTATGTTTTGCAGAAGGAAGCATTGACTTTAAGGTTCTATTATTTTTGGGGATGCTACCACTCGAAATTTAATCGTTTCTCGAATGAATGTGGGACCCCCTCCCCCATGTGTCAGTTTTAGCGTTTCCGTCGGGTATTGCAATCGATTGGTTTACGGTTCTGTTTTCCTCCTTTTGATGCAAAGAGTTCATTAAAGCGAGATGGTATGTACATAAACGGTCCTGAATCGGACACGTACCGGGCCAGTTACAGAGGTACTCGTTTTTTAATTTTTTTAATTCTTTTTCTTTTACTTATTCATTTTGACGACTTATTTAATACCATGAACGTTTTTCAGGTTTATTTTCCGATAAAAACATGCTTGAAGAATCTCTCCAGCTGGTTTTGCGACGATGGTAACTTAGACTTATTTTGTGTACTTAAGTGTAAAAATACAATATTCATATTTTTTTGTTCTCTATTATTCTTTCTTTCTTCAATAGATCTGTGAAAGTCACGCAAAACAATCTCCAAGACCCAAGAGTTCAGCACAACCAGCGAGTTATTCGCTTTGGAAAATGGCACCTCAAGGACTCCAAATGTCAGTAAAACGCTTGCGTAGTTGATGTGTGTGGTATGTCGGCAGTGCCGCGATGAACGTCCAACAAAAACTCAAAACAACGGGCATTTGTGCGGTCTGGAGCCCTGGCGGGGATAATGTCTTTATGGTCAGTTCAAGGCAATCTCGAGTTTATATATTTGTCGTTCCAAGTTGCGTTGTCAGATTAGTGTTCGACACTCGCAACCAAATGGTATAGTCAAGAAACTTACCTTTGAAACGGAAAAGACACAAATCATCGGCTCTGGTGCTGAGTGGTTGGAAAATGATCAAGACATTTGCAACACAAGTTAAACAAGTTTCTACCTTGAAGATCGACCAAACCCAACGTGAAGGTTGTTCGAAAATGTTATCATAAAAGTTTTTCATCAAGGGTGTCATCGTGTTAAGAGAAACAAACATGTTTATACATTTGGAACACTCATCTGATCTCTCACCTTCTACTATGTGGAATAGGAATGACTTGCGTTATTGTCTCCTTTATATAGATTTGCATATAGATGGTGAATCAACGGAGGTTGACGCACCGCCAGGTATCATTGATGTTCCTGGCGAAGACGATGATATTAGCGATGATAAAGACCCCCTTCCTCATGATTTAGCAGATTCTAATGTTGAAGACCTCATCAATGATGATGATGGTGTTTTGAGAAAGTTTATTCTAGTGAAGTAGAAGATTTAACATTGTGTAGTAATTGCAAAATACACTTATATATTTGAATGAATAAATGAAATGAATGAAATTGTTGTGGATTGTTTAAATGTGTAAATTTATTTGGATATTTGGATTTGTGCATGCTTGTATTATTTTGTTCATGAATTTCTACATGTTATGCTATGTTACTTGTACAGGGGCTGAATGTTGACACGTGCACATGGAGGGGACGGTGGTGGTGAGGATTCTCTTAACGTACCTCCTCTACATCATTCGGTTTGCGCGGGTTGCTTCATCAACCGAGGTAAGAATTTCTGGATTTATTGTAATAAAGGCATAAATTTCGTACATATATGGAAATTTGCTTGCTTGAACTTTTAAGACTTTATCACTACTTGATTTTGCAGGAATAAGAAACGAATCCCCACGAAGCGGAACAGTGATGTGTGAAAAAAAAAAAAAAAAGAAAAAAAAAAAAAAAGAAAAAGAATAAAAAAGCGAAAGCCCAATTTGGTGGGCAGCGGTAAAAGCTGGCTGGACGACGAGATAGATTAGGGGAACCAAAGTATTTAAGGATGCGGTGGCGCTAATAAAGGCGGACCCATCGAGATCGGTTCGAATAAGGAAGACTGCTGATAACCGGTTGTCCACCGGCCCCTACTAGGATCAGTGGTGGAAAAAACTACTTCGGGGGGAGATGTTTAGGAGTATACCTTTGTATTTTACTACCTTACTGGCAGCGATGGTCCCGCGGGGGACAAGGCGAGGCTGTATGGCACTTTTAGGGTCAGTTATTTTTATGTTTATTTAAGTATCGTGTTCATTTATTTAATTGTGTCTATTTATCTAAATTTCGTTTATTTATGTACTATCATAAAATAAATAAACAAATTTTAAATTAAATATCATAAATTATATTTCTAACTCTGTTTTCAATGTGTGGGTATATGATTGCAGTCTCACGTATAACGTTTAGCCGCATAATGAGATTCCGAGCGATGGACTAGAATCGAGGGATACATTCCAGGCTCAGTTTGGAAAATTCATTATAACACCAACAAGGCAACCTTGATGAGGGGTGAAGCTTTGGATCAGAGGACCCGAGACTTGGAGCTTTTCGATTTGGATCGGATCAGGTCGGGGCAAAACCCGATTGAGTACCGGATGATGATGGGGGGAGAAATACATTCAATCTTCTGGATTGACATGCCAACGGCCCAACGAAGCGAAACAAATAGGCTGAATCGGTCCAAGAGCACAGTGGTATCACGCCATGGATCTCGGTCGATCCCTCTCACTCGACATCTGATGGTAACTATATTTTTATTATTTATTGATTTACAGACATATTATATATCTGATTACTCATTTTGGTGTGGTTACGATTTGTAGTTTTTAATTAGATTGCTCTTATATGCGTGTGTCTATGTACAGTAAATGGACCGTCGGCAACCGAAGAGGAAACCTTCAGAGATCGACACGTTCTATGTACTGCACACGTTAACGGTTGATATTCAAGATCCTGAGGCTCTCCGGATGTATGTAAGTAATTCTTTCAAACATACTTTAATGATACTCATCGATTAATAATGTAGCATCCCGACTATTATTTACTATCTTGTGTTATTGTCACTACATAGGTTAGGTTTGAGGGAGCGCAGAGGCGACGAGGGTGTTTGGTGGAGCACACCACTGCAGAAATAATCGTGATGGTCCGAGGGCGGAAAGCTTCGCAAGGCCCACATTCCTGGCTGTGGGTCCGGTAATGCCAGCGATTACTGTCCGCCTAGGCCTGAGCTATACCGCCCCGTTGACAGAGAAGCTGGATGATCGATTTCATGATGAGTTGTGATGAGGAGCGACAACATGTTTGCGGATGCTTAAGCTTGGGTATGATTCAGGTGGAGAGCTGGGAGTGGCGGGAGTCTGCTTTTAGCGCGTTGATGGTGAGGGCGTGAGAGGATGGTGATGATACGGGGGTGAGGGATGGTGGCTTGATGACACGAGTTAGTCGTGTTAATATGTTCCATTAGTATGGTACATTATTTCTTGATGTATATCTCTGTGGACTATTGACTTGTTTCCCTAGTATGCTACATTTTTTAATCGCTTGTTTCCTAAATAATCATGTGCACCATCATTCGGCTTTTGGCCGATTTCCTATATTAGATTTTGGTTTTGGACAAGTTGTGGTGTATTTTGTATTGCTGAGATTCGTTCCGTATCTTTGTATTTGTGTTTTGTACAAGTTGTGGTGAGTGTATACTGTGTTTTGGTAAAAATTGGAATGCTGCTGTGCATATAAAAAAAAAATTGCAGTCTTTTTCCCAGCGACATGTCGCTGGAGAATAATTCGTAAAAGGACAAAAACTCTCGGAGTTGAAAAGCGTTGAAAGTCATACTCAATCGGGTATTTTCCCCAGCGACATGTCGCTGGGGAAAATGTGCAATTATACTAGATTTTATAATACTTTAAAAATATTTGTTTTAATAAGATAGTATTCCCCAGCGACATGTGCTGGATCTACATGCCACCGTGGCACCAAATTCTATTTGACCAAAACATACGTGGGGCCACTTTTCGCTGGGGATTGTCGGCTGGGGGAACGTATTGCCATCGAGCTTACCCCATCAACTTTTCCCCAGCGACATTTCGCTGGGGATAGATTTCCCCAGCGACATGTCGCTGGCGAAAGGGTCGGAATGTTGCTGGGGAAAGCATCGAATGTTGTAGTGAGTTAACTACTTTTAAAAGTATAGTTGTTACAATATGTATTCAAGTCTTTTACAGGCATACTTATTCAAGTTGCAAGACAAAATAATGGTGTATTTGATACAAATTAATCTTATGATACTTATAAATCTAATTGTAGGGACTTGTCGTTCTAAAAATGTCCCTGAATGGGTTTTCCATGACGCATAATCAGCTCATTGTGCATATGGAATTTAATTTGAAAGTACAAGCTATTTATGTTATAGTCTTTAAAACTAAAATAGGTACAATTATTGTAATATTTGATTTGACGCATTTCATAGTTTAATTTTGAAGCTGTCAACTCATATGCAAAATAATTTTGTTTCCTCTCGTGTTATCAAAATTATTTAAAATATAAAGAGTTATAGTAGTAAATTACATTAACAGATTATGAAATAGTGTAAAATATCAAATTATGTACGAAGTGACTTTGTCTTTTTTTTAACGGCTGAAATATAATTAAAAAAAAGCTATTAGCAAGACATTAGAAGCAAATAGTATATATACAATCTAAAAATAAACAAAGCTACACTATCTAGATTCCTCCCACGGCTTTAACAGTGAGGACTGCAAAAGAGTTGAAAAAACTCTTGCTAATTACAGAGAACCGAGACAAGAGAAAAATTCTTACCCACGGAGGCCGAGCCACAAGTTTTCACTCCGGAGTGATTTTGATACATACCCAAACAAGCCCCAAGGAAAAGAAAGAGTAAATTACAAAATAATGTAAGTAGAGTGTTTCCTCCAAATATCCAGTTGAGGTTAGAGATCAATCGAGAAGAATACCAATTCAAAGAAAGTTGAACCACTCATCAGAAAGACTCTCTACGCAGATTAGTATCACCAAAAAATAATTGATTCCTGAAACGCCAAATTAACAACCACTTCACTTAGCAAACACCTTCCAAAATATCCTTCAACCGCTTAGAAAAACGAGAGTTATTGAACCAAAGAAGTCAATCATTATAAAAGGCTAAATCAATTACCTCAAGCTCCAACCAACGCATAATTTTCCTCCACAATTGAAGAGCCATAGGGCACACAAAGAAGATATGAGAAACAGATTCCACTGAGTTGTCGCAAATAGAACATATAATCGAAGAACGTTGAAGTTCTATCTAAACATCTATGAAAAAGATTCTCCTGCGGGTAGACAATTTATCCAACAGAATCTTAAGCAAGCCATTAATCTTGTTGGGCATGACATTAACCAACCGATGACGTCATGTCCTTTGGCATAAGAGAATATCAATAAGACTTTGAACATATTTAATTGAAAATCCTCCCGGACCTTTTTAAAGACCATACCAACGATCTTGATATGTTTGGGCCAATATTAAGTCACCAATACGGGATTGAAGACGACACTGGTTGTCTTCCTCACCCTCTCTTGGAGCACGACGAAAAGACCGAACCAACCAAGGAATTATGATTAATTTTTTTTCAGCAACACTTATTTGTTTAAACATTTCTAAAGCATAAAGTCTCGGGTATCGATACTTCAATGCGGATCCATCAATCCAAATATCCTCCTAAAATTAAGAGTTTATCCCGTTGCCTACTTTTTTTATGAATACAGGACATAAGAGTAATACCTTTAGATCGAAGGGTAGCTACCTCGCGAATGATCTCTAACCAAGGTGAGCGTCTAGACAAAGAAATGAAAGAATTGAGCGTTCCAATTTCGCCATAAATAGCTT
This sequence comes from Tanacetum coccineum, assembly GCA_026074375.1. Classification (NCBI taxonomy): domain Eukaryota; kingdom Viridiplantae; phylum Streptophyta; class Magnoliopsida; order Asterales; family Asteraceae; genus Tanacetum; species Tanacetum coccineum. Next base: position 41,863 of record BQNB010017690.1, on the reverse strand, counting down.
TGAAAAATCTGGACCATAGAGAAGGAACCTGTGGCAAAAAAATATGCAACACCATCTTAAAGATGGATGATGCACGATTAGAGCAATAAAAACTAGAAACACCCGAAGGCCACCTTATTTCTGTGATAGCTCAAGACCTGATTCCTATCTAATCCTATGTCATTTTTTTATCCCCACCCTTCCACCACGTTAAATAATTTTTCGGGTTCCATTCCAAAATGCTTTTATACTAACATATCAAATCAACTTGTAATATAAGACATATGGTTATAAAGGGTTGGAGGTTAGAAACTATTTAATTTGTGGAGTGTTTGTCCCCCTGACCACCTATAGAAAGAGTTTTAAGCTTCCATTTAGATAACCGAGAGGATTCTTTAGATACAACATCGTCCCAAGATTTAATTCTTGACATAGTGCCTCCTACCTTAACTCCAAGATGAACAAAAGGGGTAGAAAAAGTCACGCAACCCAGGGTTCTGGCTGCAGCTTCGACCTCTTCTGAACGAGTGCCAATTCTCATAAGTTTACTTTTATGAATAATAATTTTGAGACCCGAATCCATGTAAAAACACTTCAATACGTTAACAATGGTGTTTATATTCGAAGAGTCCCATTTACAAACAAAAATAGCATCATCCGCAAAGAAAAAGATGAGAAATTGTCAAAGAGTTATCAATAGGAATACTCGAGAACAAACCTGCATTCATAACTTTGTTGAAAGAAAAATGCAAACTTTCCATTACCAAGATGAATAAAAAGGGAGAGAGTGGATCTCCTTGTTTTAAACCCTTGTGAAACTAAAACTCCGAGGTAGGGCTTCCATTAACAAGGACCGAACCCATGGTAGAATTGAGACAACCATTAATCCAACCACACCATTTATCACCAAACCCAAACTTCTTTAAGACATTATTTAGGTAATCCCATCTTATTGAATCGAAAGCCTTTTCAAAGTCATCCTTAAAAACCATAGCTTTAAACTTCTTATGATTGCTTCACGATAGAAGTTCACTGAGGATAAATGAACCATTAAGAATTTGCCGATCAGAAACAAAAGCCAATTGAACATCACTAATAAGATCTGAGATAACAAAGCTGAGTCTATTAGCTAATATCTTGGCAATGATTTTATAAAGGCTTCCAATTAAACTAATAGGGCGAAAATCTTTAACGACTTTGGCATCTTGAGTCTTAAAAATTAAAGCAATGAAAGAAGAGTTACATCCTCAAGGAAAAGTACCTGAAGCGACGCATTCCACAATAGCAGCCACGATATCCTACTCCAGAATTTTCCAATATCTACGAAAAAACTCAAAAGTGAAGCCATCAGGACCTGGGGATTTATTCGTACCACAATCCCAAACAACCCTCTTAATCTTTTCCAGAGAAACGATTTGTTCAAGGTCTTCTTGTTGCTCCAAAGACAATGTACTAGTGAACTGATCGTCGAAAGAGATTCGAAGAACTCGGGTAAAGGGAATTGCGTAGAAAAGTGTTTGAAGAACACACCTTTCACAACAGAAGGATCCACAATCCAATCACCATCAACGAGAACCCCACGTATAGCTAACTGATATCTTTTATTGTTAAGAATATCGTGAAAGTACTTAGTATTCTCATCTCCTTCAATGGCCCAACGAACTTTAGCTTTTTGAGCCACTTCCAGAGAGTCGATAGAAGTTATGTCGTGTAGCTTATTCAATAACAAGGAATGATTGATTAAAATCTCCTCATTACTTCCGCCTTGGCCAAGAATCTTATCGATGTCAGAAAGATTAGATTGAATGGAAATCTTCACCTTGTAAGAACTAGTCTTAGCATATTTGGACCATTGTTTGATGGATATTTTGAGAGCTTGGAGTTTTTTCTTGAAATTAATCATTGATGTGTGTTTTCCAAGCTTTAAATTTATAATACTAGAAATACCGATTTTTACTAAAAACACAACACTCGGGAAGTATACCCGTTCGTGTATAGTATAGCTTTAGGTAAGTCCAGGTCAATCCACAGGAATTGAAGTCTTCACAGTTCGTAATTAAAGTGCTAAGGTTAATTTGTCACTGATCAAATTAACCAACTCTTGCATATATCGAATATTGTAAAGAAAGTGATTCAAAGATGATTCAATCAAATGATTAAGGTATGTTTGTTTAGGCAATGGTTACTAAGACAATGAAGTGTTTATGATAGTGTTTATAAGTTTAGAAAATAGAGTTATCACAAGTTATAAATCCTTTCGGCCTTTAAATATAACTAGTGATTATATCGATTAATAACAACAAATCCTTTCGGCCTTTATAAGTTATTATAACCAATATATTAGATGGATTGATAGAACACATGTATAAAGAAACCTTTTGGCCTATTTTCTTATATAAAATATGTTTTACCAATTCAATAAACTCATATCCAAACACTTCATATCCAATATCACATATTGCCTAAACAAACACAAGATGACTACTCCATGATCAAAGAAGTAACAAAACACATTATGAACTCAAACAATTCAATAATAATCATATTCAAAGGATAAACAAGATTATACCAAATTCCAAGAGCAAATGATGGTGATTTCACAAGAATTTCCTAAGAACACTTTATGATATTCAAAGTAAAACCCGGAAACTATGAACAATTCTGTCACAATTGCTTATAGATTCGAAATAACATTTCAATTACGCTTCTTTAATGGATCAAAACAAGCAAAACCATCCAAATTCCTTCAAGAACACCTCTAACTTTGATTCTAATAGTGGTGATGATGGTGTTATCAATGGTGGTTTGGATCAAAGGTTTTTCAAGCCTTTATCACCAAAAACACCTCTTCTAAGTGTTACAAATGAAGTAGGAGTTTGTGTGTGAGAATATATGAAATGAGGGAGTCAGGGAGGGTATTTATAGGCTGTTCGGGGGCCAAAGTACGTTGCACAAACTTATTTGTGCGCCGCACTTCGTGAGTTAATGCACTTAGCATTTAATTGCCTTTAATTTTTCCACAGACTGAAAAGTGCGCTGTACTTTAGGTAAAACCACCGCACTTTCTGAAACTTTAGCACTTGGTCTTTTTCATGGTTGTAGATAATTGAATTCTCTTTGCGTGGCCGCTTGAATCAACTAAAACGGAGTTTATGGCCAAAAACAGTGGACAGGTGTCGAGAGATCTTTATCTTCAGTTATTTCTTCGTTTAAGCTTCAAATCTTTGTGTTTTCTTCCATTTTATTCTGTGACACATATCATGAACCTATAATAGCAAATATAGTCGATTAAGTATCAAAAGTTCACGAGAAATGATAAAATAAATGTAAATAACGTCGCCGAAAACATGTATGATTTAGGCATTATCAAATCCCTCCACACTTAGCTATTGATTGCCCTCAAGAAATCAAAGCGGATAAAATAAGATCATTTATCATGATGTGGAGAAAATTTGGATTTAACAAGTGTTTACAGATTTAGTAACTTTTCAGGCATAGACATATAACTGGGCACCTCACATAGGGAATGTGTTTGTTTAATATTCAATCGAGTCACTCAGATAGGGTTTTATATTTATGAAGTCACTCAATTGCACAGACATAATCTAGGTCGCTACCATATGCTTGTACTAGACACATAAACATGCCCATTGCGGCGTGAGCACCTAGACAAAAATCTCAAAGAGGCAAAACGTGATAACGATGAGGGAGAATAACATATACTTGATTCCATGTGCCAGAACTTTTCCCTATACTTTGAACTTTTATTATTTTTTTCTTTTCTCTTTTTCTTTATAATTTTTTTTCATTCCAGATACTGCGATAACTAAGGTTGGCACAAAACTTCTTCTTCATCGAGCATATTTTTCTTGCTTTTGGGATACTTTGAGGATCTCAACACTAAAAGCGAGTGCTGCAGATACATGATTACATAGGGATTTATTTCACCCATTTTCATACGACTTTGTCTATAAATTAACCTCACTGTGGTCTAGTAAATGATAATCAAGCACAAGTTCTGGAGCTACTAAATTACCGGCCCACTCATATAACTTTATACCAATACCAATGTTCCAGAAAAGGCGACAAAGACCATACGTACACATCTATAACGACAGAATAGACACATATGATTGCATTCAACCCTAACTCGAACAAGCTAAGAGCAAAAATTATCTAGGGCATCAAAGATGGGTACCCGACTTCTTTAAGTTCTAAATCCTTACAATTTAAGTGGGTTAATTTTGTGCATGTTAAAATTTTAATCCGGTTGGATTTGCCTTACTAAGCGTATGCATTTTTTAAGTTTTTGGAAAAGCAATATATAGATTTTTAAATTTTCCAGAAAATATCAGTTGAAAGTTTGAAAATTTCTGCAGGGCAAACATTGAGAGACATGATTGATTTTTCCTATTTGCTACCCCCTTCACACTTAAGTTGAACATTGCCCTCAATGTGAGAACTGATAAATATAGAAAATAGTAAAAATTAAAGGAAAACGGTACTTCCCGGGGTTATTAAATTTTTGGTTGAATTCTGAAAGATACGACGCGAAACAGAACGCCAAGCATGTGTATTCTACCACATGTAATATAATATTCCAATTATATAAGTCTCCTAGTGTAAAATGCCAACCACCAATCCAAGCTCCACCTGTTTCATTTAATATGCAAAATAGACACAACTACAAAAACCGTAAAATACTAAAGCGCACTATCATAGGCACCATGGTGCATTTAGCGTATGCAACAAGCCTTTAAACCCCTCGTGTCCCGAGTAGACGAGTTATAGTCTCGTGAGGGTTTCCAGCGAACACACCCACAAAGTTTGAAACATTCTTTTTGGATGCAGAAATCGAGTAAGAAACACACCGGCCGAATGCGTGACATACTTAAAAACTGCAAAGTTTTTATTTTTTTTATATATATATTTTAGTTTTAGGTTTATTATTATTATTTACTATTACTACTATTATTATTATACTTAACTTGATTTAAGATTCCTTAATGATACAGTTCAAGTGGGAATGATCCACTATTAAACATTTAGGGTATGGTATTTTTGGAATGTACTTGCGGAATGGATATTCATTTGTTTTTACCACATGAGAGCCCCTTTTTGATGTCTTAATAGGTTGGTCTTTTTTGATTTTATTGTTAACGATGATAGGAGGTGGTGGATCTTTTTGAATTTTTAGAGAATCATCGGACTTTCCAACACCAGTGGATACGACATTCACTTGCTCGGTGTGAGCTTGAGGAGGAGGTGGTGGTTCAGTCCTATCGGTTTGTTCTAATTGTATGTTTTGAGATTTCTCCCACTCATGCATTTTTCTTTCCAGGTTTTTATCGATAGTTTGACAATTCTTTTCATTTTGCTTCATTTTTATAATCATATTGTTAACATAGTTCTTGACAAACATATTTGTAAATTTTTGACCATCCAAGAATTTAGTGATTGATTTTTCAAGATTTGTTTTAGATTGATCGTCTCTGTCAAAAAGTTTATCATGAACAGTTCTCATGCTACGGATACAGCTTTTGAAATGTTCGAGATCATTTCTCACATTATTGTTTAATTTTGTGAGCGATTTCTCAGAAGCATTAGGATCATAATGGGATTGACAAGAATACGAATAAGAATTTTGGTTTTGATGACCTTCAGATTGGATGTAATTTGCTTCATTACGTTCATACATCGGCGTGTCATCGTTCTTAGAAGCGTAGTCACCTCCGCGGTTATTATAATTCCTACGCATCTCATGCATCTCCTCTTTTAAGCTCTGGAATTGAGAATCCATTTTTATAGTTAGAGCTTCTAATTTTTCCATAAATCAAGAATTATCGGTATTACTATCACTTCCATCGGCGAAGGAAACAGATTTTCGATGATGTTTGGTTTGAGATTTAGTGGACCAATCAAGGTTGAAAAGGACTTTGTCCTCAAGAAATTGAAAAGCTTGATTAGGACTTTTGTAAAGGAAGATCCCTCCGGCTGTTTCGTTCAGCATTCCTTGAGTGGGTTCATTTAGACCGTGGTAGAATATTTGAATAATAGCTCCTTTGGTTAGACCGTGCCCATGGCATTTTCGAAGCATGCTCTTGAGTCGTAACCAAGCGTCGGTTAGACTTTCACATACGAGTTGAGAGAAACTTCTGATTTCAAGTAAAAGACGGTTAAACAACGAAGGTGGAAAGAATCTGTTTATAAAATCTCTTCTCATTTGTTCCTACGATGTTATAGACTCTTCATTAAGTTCGTTAAACCATGTTTTAGCTTTATCGCATAAGGAAAAAGGAAATATCAAAAGCTTAACAGCTTCGCTTTGAGTTTCACCATATTTGAACATGTCGCAGACTGCGAGGAATTCACGGATATGGTCATGCGGATCGGCCCGCTGAATACCAACGAATTTATTTTCCGAAATCATTTTCAAGTGGGTACTATTGATAACAAAGTTGTCATCAACAGTGATTTGAACAATGGCAGAATTAGGAGTCGGTGCTACAGTCTTAGTATTTTCCCACATAGAATGATCATCGGGATCGAGGATTGTTATTTCTTGGAGCGGTAAATTTGGTTGGGGTTCGACATCCTCTTCAGGTATATTTATGATGACAAATTCATTAACAATAGGATGTTCGGTGGAAGATTTGTGTGATTCGATCTGAGTGGATTCTTTTTGGATAATTTTAAATTTATAAGACCTTTTTATTAAATTTTTATTTAATTTATATATTAGACTTACTAGTTGTTTTCCGAAAGATAGGGGATTTATACATACGTTAACCATTTTGCAAAAAGACATTTTTATATATATAATTAAGGACAATAGGATAATATTCAAAATAAAATAAATTATTTTCATATATTTTTTTATATTCTTTTTTTATAGATTTTTATATATATTAGATATATTTTAGTTTTTATTATATATATATATATATATATATATATATATATATATATATATATATAAAAAACCGAATTCTGTGTGAAGCTCAAACCACCGAAGAATTGTTAGATAAATGAGTCCACTACAACGTTTAGTTTATATATTTGAGGGTTTACTATAGAAAAAATTAGAGGATAATAGTCATTTACTACAGGTGTGCAGAACTTGCGTACCTTTGCCATTTCGGCTGTAACTAATTCATCCGACGTCGAATCGGGTTGATTCCACCGGCAAAATGATCACAAGACATAGGGCTACAACCTAGTGTTTTCACTTAATATCCAGATCCTATTGATATTTCTCAGATCCTATGTTTTATAGACTGATCCGATTCTGAACTAGGGCCTAGTTTTAGGTTTTAGGGTTAAAACTATATTAGGGTTTTCTGGGTTTAATTCTTGAATATTGTTGTTGAAATGATGAAATGATGATAGGATATGATTGTTAATGTTGTAATTTAAGTTATTACAACTTATTTGAGTGTTGGTTTGGGGTTATGATGGATAAAAACCAAGAAACGGGTCATGATTTACTATTTTGCTCGGGTTAGGGTTTCTAACTTTTGAATGCTTATGAATAGAATAATTAGGGTTTACACATTGTATATTGAGTGTAGTAGCATGTAACACAAGTGGGTGATGAAGAAACTAGAATGAAAAACGAGGTAAAACGCTAATTTGGAGTCATGCTTTCAAGAATTAAACATTTGTGCTTTATAAGTACTATGTACATGACTTAGAGGGAGTTTATATTTCAAATGAGATGTTATATTACTTGTAAATATGCTTTAGTAGCTTGTATATTCACTTTAGATATTAACCCTTCATGAAATTAGGGTTTAGAGGTATACGATAATGGTTTAAAGCCCGTTTTGATATAACGTTGCGAATGGTACATTCTAGAAAATATTACTTTTGTAATTAAGCATATTAAGATATTGACTTGACCATTTTATGAAATTTGCTTGACATATATGAATACCTGATGGCCATAGATAAGGTTCGTGAGCTCGTCGCTACTTTATTATGTATGTTACATGACATACTGATATATTGACAATACAACTATGTAATAAAGCGAAAAATTTTCCCGTATAATTGATAGATAATAGAAAAAAGGTTTGGTATTTGATGAAAATTCTTGGTTGTTATACTTCTTCACAATCTACAGTTGATGAAAACCCATCTCAGGTCGATCTCGAGTAGATACACAACCCTTGAATTGAGCGAAACAAATAATCAATTCCTTAAAAGCGATAACGGTTCTATCACCGTTACGCTTATTCAATTCCCGGTAATCGATCTCAGAATGATCCACACCCTTCTTGTTAGGAATAAAAAGATTCTTAACAGTTACAATAACTGCTGGTTGGTGAGTTACTAGCTGCTGCTCAGATTGAAGGAATGATTTAAGTCATATACAACTGTTAGAGTAATATTAGTACTGCCAGTACAAATGTTACTACTGCTAGACGATTTCTACTGTTTCACTTAGTAGTACTTTGGTCCTGTTTTAGTACTGCTAAAGAGATATGTTACGAGATGTTTTAGGAAAAAGATATGTAGAGCAGAGAAACGAATTAAAGCCCAGTTCCTTGGTGTATAAAAGGAGACCCTAGGGCATGTAGTATATATCTCTTATTTTCATATACATTCATAGAATTCATAGTTTATAGCTTTAAAGTTTTGTATAACCCTAACACTATTAAGAGTGTTCGTTTTTATATTGAGGCTGAAAGTTTGGTTATCTTTGTGTGTATTCAATATTTACTGTTTTATTGATTATTCTTCTTAGTATCATATACTAGATTCCGCATGGTCTTTGGTATATTCAATCAAAGTTTCTACCATAAGTTGTCTTGGTTCTATTCAATACAACTAAGCCTTTTACAAGCTAAGCAAGATCTATTAAAGTGGGATCAACAAGTGGTATCAGAGCTCGTTGAGAAACTTTGAATAAGAAGAACCATTCTACATACAAGATCTACTTGTTTCAAGAAAAGATGGAGTCAGTATCTGCACAAGTGGTTACTGCTGCAAAACTTCTAGTGCTCAATCCAAATGAATTTGAGCTTTAGAAGATGAGGATCAAACAGTACTTCCTAATGACTGATTATGCTCTTTGGGAAGTAATCTTAAATGGCGACTCACCTCTGCCAACAAGAACTTTTGATGGTGTTGAGACAGTAGTACCTCATACTACTGTAGAACAGAAGCTAGCAAGGAAGAATGAGTTAAAGGCAAGAGGCACTCTGTTGATGGCTCTCCCTAATGAACATCAACTAAAATTCAACACCTACAAAGATGCCAAGACTTTGATGGAAGCTATAGAGAAGAGGTTTGGAGGTAATAAGGAGTTAAAGAAAGTACAGAAAACACTTCTTAAACAGCAGTATGAGAATTTCAATGGAAATAGCTCAGAAGGACTTGACCAGATCTATGATAGGCTGCAAAAGCTTATCAGTCAGCTAGAGATTCATGGAGAAACTATTTCTCAATAAGATGTAAATCTGAAGTTATTAAGAAGTCTGCCATCGGAGTGGAAGACTCATACCCTGATTTGGAGGAACAAACCTAATTTAGAAGATCTAAGCATGGATGACTTGTACAACAATCTGAAGATTTATGAAGCTGAAGTCATGAGGTCATCTAGCATAAGCCAAAACACACAAAACGTAGCTTTTGTGTCTTCCAATAGCACTGGCAGCACAAATGAAGCAGTTAAAACTGCACATGGTGCTTTCGCTGCTAACTCAAATGCTAATGCTTCAACATTACCAAATGTTGATAGTCTGAGTGATGCAGTGATCTACTCTTTCTTTGCTAGTCAGTCTAATAGTTCAGAATTAGACAATGAAGACCTAAAGCAAATTGATCCTGATGATTTAGAGAAAATGGACTTGAAATGGCAGATGGCAATGCTGACAATGAAAGCAAGGAGATTTCTCAAGAAGACAGAAAGGAATCTAGGTGTTAATGGGACTGATACCATTAGCTTTGACAAGACCAAGATGCAGGGCACCCAGGAATCAAGACAGCAAATACAGGGAGCCTACCAGAAGAACTGTGCCAGTTGAGGAAACCACTTCTAAAGCCTTAGTGCCTTAGTGTGATGGCCTTGGCTATGATTGGAGTGACCAAGCAGAAGAATGTCCAACCAATTTTGTACTAATGACTTATACTTCTTCAGGTTCTTCAAGATCTTCAAGCTCAGACACTGAGATATCAACTTGTTCTAAAGCATGTTTAAAATCTTATGAAACTCTTAAAGAACATTATGATAATCTGACAAAAGATTTTAATAAGTCTCAATTGAATGTAGGAGCTTATAAAGCAGGTCTAGAATCTGTAGAGGCTAGACTAGATGTGTATAAAAAGAATGAGGCTGTTTTTGAAGAGGACATAAAGATTTTAAAACTTGATATTATGTTGAGAGATAATGCACTAACAGAGCTTAGAAAGAAATTTGAAAAAGCTGAAAAAGAAAGAGATGATTTAAAACTTACCTTAGAAAAGTTTGAAAATTCATCTAAGAATCTAAGCAAACTGTTAGATAGTCAAATATGTGATAAGTTCAAGTCTGGTGTGGGGTATGATAGTCAAGTGTTTGACAGTCAAATATTTGATAGTCAGGTGAATGATAGGTACAAAACAGGTGAAGGGTATCATGCTGTTCCCCCTCCCTATACTGGGAACTTCATGCCCCCTAAACCTGATTTGGTACTTGCTGATAAGGATGAATATGTATTTAGTGAGTCAGCAACTAGTGTACCTTCAGCTGCAACTAGTGAAGTTAAGACTAGTGTGTCAAAACCTAAGTCTGTTAGTGAACCACTTATTGAAGACTGGATATCTGACAGTGAGAATGAGAATGAGACTGAGTTTAAGTCTAAACAGAGAAAACCTAGTTTTGCTAAAGTAGAATTTGTTAAATCTAATGAGCATGTGAAAATACCTAGGGAGTCTGTTGAGAAGGTAGAGAATAATAAGCAAGCTAAATACCCTAGGAAAAACAGTCAAAGTCCTAGAGGTAACAAGAGAAACTGGAATAATTTGATGACTCAGAAATTAGGAAGTAATTTTGAGTTTAAAAATAAAGCTTGCTATGTGTGTGGCAGTTTTAACCATTTAATCAAAGATTGTGATTTTTATGAAAAGAAAATGGTGGAAAAACCTGTATGGAACAATGCTAGTAGGGTGAATCACCAAAATTCTCAAAGATTGACTCACCCTCATCCAAAAGGAAATTTTGTTCCAAAAGAGCAGTAGGTCTTAATGAAAGCTGGGCCATAAAACAACCTTAATATGCTAGGCAAATACTTTTTCAAAAGCAGTAGTATAAGTTTATACTGTCATAGACCAATTAATACTATGCCTACCTGAAACTATAGTGATAGTGCAAGGACAGTATCATAATGTTTTTAATAGAGAACATCCCATGTTAGCAAGGCCCTTTTTAACAAGTTTACATAAATTAAGAACATACTTAAATTATAAAAGTTAATACTGTATGAAGATAAGGTTACTTACGGTTGTAGTCAAAAGCTGTAGAGTTAGAGAGTAGGTGTATTAGAGATAGTGTAGCTAGTATAGTAGCAGTGATAATAAGGGAAATGAGGCTAATGTTGTTAAGGCCTCAGCATGTTGGGTTTGGAGACCAAAGCAAAAAGTTTTAGACCATGTCTCCAGACACAATGGTGCATCAATGAACTTTAAAAGATTTGACTATGTTGATTCACAAGGAAGATCCAAGTCTGTAATGGCTTAGGTCCCCAAGGAGAGCTCTCGATTTCTTACTTTTGTGCTGGGTTAATCCACAAGCTTGTATTGCAGGAAAAGGAGTGTAGTTAATTGACAGTGGATGCTCTAGGCACATGACTAGAAACAAGTCCTACCTCTCAGATTATGAAGAAATTGATGGTGGATTTGTTGCATTTGGAAGAGATCCTAAAGGAGGTAAAATCACTGGTAAAAGTAAAATTTCAGATACAGGGTTTAAATTGGAATTTGGAAGATGTGGTACTTTGTTTATGAGCTATAGTTTAAATTTTTAGTGTCTCATAAATGTGTGACATGAAAAACAGTGTTCTTTTTACAGACACTGAATGTGTTGTTTTGTCTCCTGGCTTTAAGCTACTTGATGAAAATCATGTCTTGTTTAGAGTTCCTAGAAAAGATAACATGTACAGTGTTGATTTAAAGAATATTGTCCCTTCAAAAGGTCTAACTTGTCTCTTTGCAAAGGCCACATTAGATGATGATTCTATCTTTGGCATATAAGGATTCGGATAATAATAATTCAATAACTAATAAATAAACTGGTTAAGGGAATCCTTTTTTAGAGGTTTTACCACTACTTAAAAACTACCGTGTATTGAAATTAATCAAACTTGTTGCTTGTCAAAAAGGGGAAAGCAACTCTGTTTGTAAGACAAAATAGTCAGTTTCAATCAGCCAACCTTTAAATAATGTTGCATATGATTAGTTTTGGACAACATTTGTTAAGAGTCTAATGAAAAAGATGTACTGCCTAGTTGTCACAGATGACTATAGTAGGTTTAGTTGGGTTTTCTTCTTAGCCAACGGAGGATTTGAAACTAGTGAAAATAACTTAAAAACATTTATTACGGCATGAAAATCTAATAGACCTTAAGATGAAAAGTGATCAGATGTGTCAATATAGGACTGAAAATTTCAGAATAAGGGGCATGGATTCAGTTCTATGAAATGAAGTGGTTAATTAAGAGGGAATTTAATGTTTTGCTAGGGCTCCACAACCAAATTAGAGTACAGAAAGGAAAATTAGGAATAATAGAGGCTGTTAGACCTATGCTAGCTGACATTCAAATTGCCAAACCACTTTCTGGGCTGAAGCAGTTAATACTGCTTGTTATGTCCAAAACTAGGTTGTTAGTTATCAAGGCCTCACAACAAGGGACCTTATGTCTTTTTTTAGGTTAAAAAAACATGCCTAAGCTTCATGAGGACCATTTGAGTGTCTATGTTACAATCCTTAATACGTAGATCACTACGGCAAAGTTTGATGGAGGAAGGCTGATGTAGGGTTCTTTGTGGATAAAATCTACCAATAGCAAAGATTAAAGGTATTCAATGTAGAAATAGGTACGTAGTAGATGAACTGCATGGTCAAGTTTCGTAAAAGAGAAACACCTTATATTATAGGAAAATGGACACTAATAGCTTTTAGATATAGAAGCTCTAACAAATATCTTATGAATTATAAGCCTAGAGTTGTTGCAGGGAATCAATCTAAGTGATATTGCAGGTACAAAGCATATGAAAATGCAGGTAAAGCTAGAGTGGAGACAGTACCTGGCAAAGATTACATACTGCTACCATTTTTGACTCAAGATCCACCATTCTCTTCTAGTTCAAAAAATTCTCCTGATGCTGGATTCAAACCATCAAGGGAGGAGGAAAAGAAGGATGCTGAACATCTAGAGAATGTAGTTTAGTGACGGTGCAAATACAGAGGTGCCATGAGTTAATCAAGAGAAGAGATGGATATTTATTAAAAGTGTTAACAGTACTAACAATATTAATATTGTTAGCTCAACTGTTAATACTGCTAGCATAGAAGATACTGTTATTGGTGAGAATATAGTCTATGGATGTGTTGATGATCCAAATATGCCTAATTTGGAAGAAATTGTCTATTCAGATGATGATGAAGATGTTGATGCAGAGGCTGACATGACTAATTTGGATACACATATCCTTGTCAGTCCTACTCCAACTACCAGAATTCACAAGGATCATCCACTTGAACAAATCATTAGAGATATACATTCAGCACCTCAAACCAGAAAAAATGACAAAAAGTGTGACTGACCATGGCATGTTTAGTTCAGTGCAATAGAGGATCAACCATAAAGATTTTTAGAATTGTCTGTTTGCTTGTTTTCTATCACAAGTAGAACCCAAGAAGGTAATTCAAGCTTTGACAGATCCAAGCTGGATAGAAGCAATGCAAGATGAGCTTCTACAGTTTAAACTGCAGAAGGTTTGGACTTTAGTTGATTTACCATATGGCAAGAGGGCCATTGGAACAAAATGGATCTACAGAAACAAGAAAGATGAAAGAGGTATTGTGGTTAGAAACAAGGCAAGGCTGGTTGCACAGGGTTACACTCAAGGAAGAGGGAATCGATCTATGATTTGAGGTTTGTTTTCTCCAGTTGTTAGGATTAAAGCAATTAGGCTATTCTTAGCCTATGCCTCATTCAAAGACTTTGTTGTGTATCAGATGGATGTGAAGAGTGCATTTCTGTATGGCAAGATTGAAGAGAAAGTCTATGTCTGTCAACCTCTAAGGTTTAGAGATCCAGAGTTTCCTGGCAGAGTATATAAGGTAGAAAAGGCACTATATGGTCTACATCAGATCCTAATCTTGGTAATGAGACTTATTACCTATTTATTGGACAATGGATTTCAGAGAGGAACAATAGATAAGACTTTGTTCATTAAAAGAGTCAAAGGTGATATTCTACTAGTTCAAGTATATGTAGATGATATCATTTTTGGATCTACTAAGAAGGGTTTATGCACTGATTTTGAGAAGATGATGCATAAGAAGTTCCAGATGAGTTCTATGGGATAGTCAACTTTCTTTCTAGGACTGCATGTAGTGATCAGTAATGATGATGGAATTTTCATCAATCAAGACAAGTATGTAGATGAAATTTTGAAGAAGTTTGGTTTTTCAACTGTAAAAACAGCAAGTACACCCATGGAAACTTCAAAGCCATTGCTCAAGGATGCAGAAGCTGAAGATGTTGATGTTCACTTATATATATCAATGATTGGCTCATTAATGTATTTAACATCTTCAAGGCCTGATATAATGTTTGTTGTATGTGCTTGTGCAAGATTCCAAGTCACACCTAAAGTTTTACATCTTTATGCCGTGAAAAGAATATTTAGATACTTGAAAGGTCAACCTAAATTGGGCCTTTGGTATTCTAAGGACTCATCATTTGATTTGGAAGCTTATACTGACAGTGACTATGCTGGTGCTAGTTTAGACAGAAAATCCACAACGGGAGGTTGTCAATTTCTTAGGAGAAGATTGATTTCATGGCAATGCAAGAAGCAAACTGTAGTTGCCAACTCTACTACTGAAGCATAGTACATCTAGTTGCTGTGGATGGGTGTTATGGATCCAAAATCAATTGCTTGATTATGGATACAACTTTATGAACACCAAGATTTTCATTGACAATGAAAGCACAATTTGCATAGTTAAGAATCCAGTGTTTCACTTAAAGACTAAGCACATTGAGATTAGACATCACTTCATCAGGGATTCATATGAGAAGAGATTAATACAAGTGATCAAGATTCACACTGATCACAATGTTACAGATTTACTTATAAAAGCATTTGATGTTAGTCGTTTTCAATTTTTGACTGCTAGCATTGGAATGCTTAATCTCTGAAGTGTTGTTTGGATAGATTGATGATTGGAATGGGTTGGAAATGCTAAGGATGAAATTGGGGTTAATACTGGTAACTCAAAAGGTTAATGCTATTGGGCATTACTTAGTACTACTGGGCAAAAAGTTAGTACTGCCAGGCAAAAAGTTAATACTGCTGGGCTAAGGGGCAAATATTAGTTTGCACAGGCAAAAATTAATGCTGCAGGTTTCTTATACTGCCTAGGGTACCTTTGGAGTTTCAACTGTTACGGGCATTTTTGGTTCTATAAAGGGAATACTCGCTTATTAGAGTTTTCTATATTACCTATTTAAGCGTATTTGATCACAATAAGTTCTTCTTAATCCTTTAAATACTCTCAATCACAAACCGAAAACTCAATTTCGTCACTGACTTCAAACAATTATCACTCATGGAGGCTCTCAAATTTTTTTATTCACACAACATGATTGCTTAATTGGAAAAATCCACAGAGAATGCTGATTTTGATGAGATAGTGGACTTTTTGAATGCTAACCCAATCCGATATGCCTTAACTGTAAGTCCAACTATCTATGTCTCTTATATTGAGCAGTTTTGGTCTACTGCAAAGATCAAAATAGTCAATAATGAAAGACAAAATACATTGCCAATGATTATCGGAAAAGACAATAGTAATATCAGAATCATCTATGAGGAGATATCTTCAATTTAATGATGAGGATGGTATTGCTTGTCTCACAAATACCGAAATTTTTGAAAACCTTCAATTAATGGGATATGAGAATCTTTCTGATAGACTTAATTTTTATAAATCTTATTTTTCCCATCAATGGAAGTATCTTATACATACCATCTTGCAATGTTTAAGTTTTTAAATAACTCTTGGGAATGAATTTGGTACAAATATTGCATCTGCAGTTATCTTTTTTTTTATAGTTTGGATAAGAATCAAAATTAAATTTGTCTAAATGATTTATGACTAGTATGTTGGAGAAAACTGGATTCTAATTCTAAAAGTTTTTAAATGTATCTAAGGTTTTTACAAACTGTTTTGAATATCAAATTGAAAATCTTACCCAACTTTTGATGTATGAAGTATGATACACATTCTCATACTTAAAAAGGTATTTGCTAAACATAAGAAGGCAAGAAAAGATTTTTAGGGACTGTTTGCAACCAATTGTTTGCCATTATGTTATACAACCTCAAAGCAGATGTGGTGAAGGTTCAGGGGACAACCCAATGGACCCCAACACACCCCCTACTACTCGCTTCACCATCTTCTTTAATATTGAACCAATACCTACTTATTTGAATCATCTTCACAACCCTAAAAGACCAACCAACGTAGGAAAACCCAAAGGCCCTAAGATGTATCAGTTTGTGGGACCTTTACCCTAGTGTAGCAGATGTGACTGTCCTATGAGGAGTGGGGGGGAGACAATTTGGAAAAGGGCTGTCCACTTCTACTGCTAGCTTAGATGCAGAGCAGGACAATGGTAACATAATTAGGACCCAATCCATGGCAATACATAATGAGCCTATTCCTCAGAGAACTGGTTCAGGTAGTGGTCCCAAGCGCCAAGATAACATATTGGGGGAGATGCATGCTCAAACTAGGTTTGAGAGGTTGTCTAAACAATCTAATGATCCACCTCTCTCAGGAGTTAACACAATGGAAAGTGATAGAGGACAGACTGAAAAAATTCGGAATTGATGGAATTTGTTACTAAAATTGCTCTGACAGGGTTCTTCCTTGGAGAATGTCAAGACTACTTAGGATTTGGAGATTACTAGTCTAAAGAAGAGAGTCAAGAAATTAGAAAAAAAGAAAAAGGCAAGAACTCTGCAACTCAAAAGGAGATTATTCAAAGTCAGGATAAAGTCCTCTACTGATAAAAGTTTGGTTATTCAGGAGGATGCATCCAAACAAGGGAGGAATGAAGACCAAGATGAAGATACTTCATAGTTTCAAGAGGATGCAAAGACTTAGGGGAGGTATGATCAGGATATTTATGTTACTACTGCCAGTGCACCAATTACTACTGCTGGTGTATCTATTAGTACTGCTGAGCCAAGTACTCCTCCAACAAAAACAACTGTTATTGACAGTTGAAGATATATTAATTGCTAGGACACTTCATGAAGATGAGAAGTGAGAAAGCAAAAGAAAAGACAACAGATGAGGATCAAAATAAAAATCTAGTGAGCATGCTACTAGACCAACAAGAGGAGTGACTATGCAAGAACCTAGTGAGTCTGGAACAAGAAAAGCAGTACCTCCTTCACAACATGATCTAAAAGATAATGGAAAAGCTAAAATGATTGAACCAGAGAAGCCATTAAAGAAAAAGGATCAGATCAAGTTTGATGAAGAAGTGGCTAAAAGACTTGCAGAAGAATTGGAGGCTGAGTTAGAAGAAGAAAATGTTACAATAAAAAAAGAAGAGGCTAACTTAATTTCATGGGATAATACTCAAGCTATGATAGAGGCATATTATGAGTTAGCTCAGAGACTACAAGCAGAAAAACAGGGAGAATTGACCATTAAAGAGAGGTCAAGATTATTTGTAGAGTTAATGGACAAAAGGAAGAAGCACTTTGCAAAGCTTAGAGCTAAAAAGATCAAAAGAAAACCACCAAGTAAAGCACAAAAGAGGAATTAAATGTCTACCTATCTGAGAAACATAGCTGGATACAAACACACTCAGTTGAAGCACAAAAGTTTTAAAGAAATTCAGAGGTGTTTAACAATAAATAATAAAGTGGGGGGTGAATTCACATTGGTTCCTATGGGATTCAGAGGTTGGTGGTAGGGTTAGTGGAAAGAAAACTAAACAGCTAAGTAGAAAGTAATAGTTAGTAAGGAAAAGAGCAGGTTGAAACACTTGATGAAGAATTGTATGGTCAAGAGGCAAAAAAACTAGAGGATGATGCATGGAAACAGGTTCAGTAGAACTTCAATTGTTTAAAAGATATCTCCAGAGGATGATGAAGCTATCAAATGTTGTAATCATTATTATACAAATATCTAATAGTTGACTGGAAGACACATATTCTAGCAGAAGACAAGATGTATTATCAGATCATTAAGGCAGATGGAAGTGAAAAATATTACAAGATATTTAGTGCAATGCTTAATAATTTTGACAGACAAGATGTGTTAGATCTATACAGGCTGGTAAAGGAAAGATTTGAAACAGCAAGCCCAAAAGGATATGACATATTACTTTGGGGAGATCTTATAACTTTATTTGAGCCAAGTGAGGAAGATGAAATCTAGAAAGCTCAAACTGGACTCACACATGATAGCTAGAGGTATTTGTTCTGTGGAATTCATTTTACAATTGACAGATTTCTATTAATATTCACATGCTTGTATAGAGAAAGAAAGTAATCCTCTCTACACATGAAATGCTGTGTTAAGGGATGTTAAGAGATAGAAGACTTAGAAGTTGATCATGAGTGTGAAATAGCTTATGAACTTCTCAGATTTACAAGATCACAGCTTAAAGAGTAGAAGAGTGTTTGAATACATCCTCCTGAAGATTAAGAAGATTTTATTAAAGAAACTTGATGATTAATATGATAAATATCAAGTTTAGGGGAGGATTGTTGGGAATAAAAGGCTTCTTAACTATTACTATTGTTGGTTCAAGTTACTGCTGCTAGTTATGAAGATTACTACTGCTAGTTATAGTTTCTACTGCTGGTGAAGACTGCAAGAAATACTCTAAGTCATTACTACTGCTAGTTGTAAAGTTACTACTGCTAGTATTAGTTACTACTGCTAGAAGAGTTTCTGCTGTCAGTTATAAGTTAGTACTATTAGTTATATGTTAGTATTGTTGATGTAATAAGAATGAGATATTTTAGAAAAAGATATGTATGTATAGAAAACGCGTTGTAAGCCCATTAGGGTACCTTGGTGTATAAAAGGAGACCCTATGGCATGTAGGTTAGTATCTCAATATCTCATCTTTATATATCATCTAGAAATCATTTTGTTATAGCTTCAAGGTTTTGTATAACCCTAACACTATTAAGAGTGTTCGTATTAATATATTGAGGCTGAAAGTTTGGTATTATACAATCTTGTTTGTTACTGTTTTATTGCTTATTCTTCTTAATATCATAGACTAGTTTTCGCATGGTCTTTGATATATTTAATCAAAGTTTCTATCGTGGTTGTCTTGGATTTATTCAATACAACTAAGCCTTTTACAAGCTAAGCAAGATCTATTCAAGTCCGGGAATCTTAAAAGGGGCATTATTGTCAGATAGTATGAAAGTAACAAAGCTGTGAAGTTCAAATCTTTTAATAATTTTAGCATGAGTTTCGTGTATATCAGGCTGGGAATGTATCCGTTACATGTAAGAAGATGCCAGAATATATTCATAGCAAATGGCAGTGAAGATGGTAGCTAATATATAAGCCGGAGGACGCGGATAAGCAAGTACTACTATATTTTTATTGATGAAAATGTAAGTTATTTAATCTGTTTTCAAATGCTTTTCTACTTTGAAATTTGTATTATATTGTAGCTTATAAGAAAAGTAAAGAACACTTAACTTTGTTATCTTTTACTATTTGAATGATGACATCAAATAACGTTCCATTTAGTACATCATTTATCCCGAAATATATTATCCACTTGTTATATAATTTATTGCAAGAATCGGTTACTTAATTGCTAAAGTTGTGTAAATTGCAGTAGTAATTTACTGGAGTGGAATGATTTATGTAGACATGCTAAAAGGCGATTTTTTTGAAGCTTAAACTATGATATTTGAAGATTGGCTATTTCTACTCAATACGCCGTATCCAGAAAAGAAGATACGGCGTATCAGCGCCTGGACTTCACCAGAAAACACGTTTGTTCACTTCCCTATGAGGCAAATCCTGCCTATCTACATACGTCATATCCAGCTGGATATAATTCAGGTTTCCTGTATTAAATATTATATGGGGACTCCAAGGAAATTACCCCTATATGCCGTATTGACCTCATTCAATACGGCGTATCCATCAATTTTCAGAGGCTATAAATAGAAGACTCAAAAATGAATTTTCGGTGTGCAAAATCATATTCTCTATACCATACACATAAAAGTAAATTTTCAAAAGAGAAGAAGAGCAGCCAAAGGTCAAATAATGATCACGATTCCATAAAAGATACCGTGTAATTCCTATACTCTTGTAATCATTTAATTTTTGGTATCGTTCGGTAAAACATTTAGTTTACCTTGGTTATTTGATCACACTTGTATAATTATCAATGGTTATGGGCTAATACCCTAGGGTATTAAGCCTTCATTAATGAAGAACTATCTTTGATTTGTATTAATCGATTGCCTTTAATTTATCGTCATGATTGTTTATTTATGTTATCACCTATTACTTGTCTAGTGTTTGAATATGCGGAATCCTATCATTCAACTGGGTCTAGTGGATACATAACAAGTAATCTAGTTATGAGATAGCTTCCCATATCCGTTGTTTTATATTACTGGAACCAAATAGGATCTCGAATATGTTCTATCTTTGCCTTTTAAATTATGAGCTTAGTTGGACCGGGCATGGTGTCCCGTAATGTTTTTTCAACATTATGTTCTTAATTAATTGTGTAATAAGGACTTGAAACAGTGAAACTACCCAGTATTTACAAATACCGTCAACAATAATGGTTTAAAGTCCCGATGGGCTAGGGTTTAACAAGATCACCATTGCTTTAATCCCTAGATAGATTATAATTAAACTAAAAGGATGCTTTATGCGGATACGTTAAGTGTGACAGGATTCAATGTGTCTAGGTCTTAGGATGATGTCCCGCCTAAGTCTTAAGAATGATATGCCGCTTCGAGATAAGAAATCATTGCACTAAACAAAGAAACCAGTATTTAATCGGATTTAATATGGCTAATACAGTTTTTTTGTATCGCTCTTTTATCTTTTGATTATCTTATTGCATGTTTATTGTGTTTTGAATTAATTATTGTCACCATAAAACTTGTGCCAGTCTCTCAGGCTGAAAACCCCCTATTATCATTAGATCTAGCTTTAGCATAGGTTTAACAAGTAATTAAAATTAACTAGAATAATTAGATTAAATAAAATACTGATAGAATATAAGGTTACCGACCTCGCTCTTAGTGTTCAACACCCTACTTACTACGAAACTCCACCCGATCGGGTACACTGCCCGTTAAAGTGATGTTTTACGATAAGTCGGCTAAATATAAATTTAAAACTTGGTAATCAATAATTTAACCCTACACGACAGCACATTAAGTTTCTGGCGCCACTGCCGGGGAGTGAAAAAGTTTAACCTTTAATTTTATTAGTATTTCTAACCATTAGCTTAAAATAATTTAATTAGCATAATTTAATTCTGTTTAATTGTATTGTATGTTTAATTGTTTGTTTAAATTCCCGCATTATTTAACTATTTTCTAAGTACTTTGTTCTGGTAGATCAACTTATACGCCGTATCCACCAGTTGGATACGACGTATCAAACCTTCCACTCAGACATAAGTAGTGACTGTGATGCACTTGCATAGTTAAAACAACGTATCTGTTCTTCCCAACAATACAGCGTATTCTGTAAAATCAATACGGCGTACTGATCCTCAACAGATCTATACGGCGTATTAAAATCAGTTGAATACGGCGTATCGATCACCTGATACATTAACAGTCGTGATTTTTCCTATTCTGGTTTCCTATCCTGCTTTATGTGTTCTCTTCCCTAAGGGCACATCGTACTGATCATTTGTGCTTATTTTTAGGAAACCGTTCGACGAAAAAAGGAGAGTTACTGGATTGACAGGGGAACCAATTAAAAATATGATCATTTACCCGAAAGAACTTTCCTCTCTAACATAACGAAGGAAGAATGGTCGAGAAGAGTTTTGTTAAAATACAAGGAACATTCTTAGTAAAAATACGTGATAATACTTTTAATGGAATAATTAGAGAAAACGCATTTAAACACATTGATAGTTTTCTCGAAGTAGTTGGGCCACTCAAAGTAAAAGGGCTAACTTAGGATCGATTTAGGCTTAGCGTCTTCCCTATCTCACTCACCAGAGCCACAAGTGAATGGTTTAAAAAGGATTGTATTGGCTCAGTTAAATATTGGGAGATTTGTTAGAAAATTCGTTTAAAATTTCTCTACAACTTTTTGATGACAATGAAGAGATGGAAGCTGATGAAAGTGATGACCCCAATGATATTGCTGAAATCTTCAAGATCAAAGGTAATTTATTTGATTACGAGACACCCTTGTGTAAAGCATTCAATGATTTCATCTATCTCAGAGTTTCTCTACAGGCTCTGATACCACTTGTGGATCCCTTTGAATATAGATCTTTCTACCTTGTTAAGGGTTGTAGCCAATATGGATAGATCCACACAAACTACAGGAGAAACAATGACTATAAACACTATAAGTTATGCGGAAACTAACTTATAATGCTAAGAAGAACAATGAATATTGATAACTAAACTTTTGTATTAATCTGCTAAAACGATTACAGATTACTAACTATGAGATATGAGATTGTATATGAGATCTGTGTCTTCTCTAATGCCGTAGGGTTCCTTTTATAGACCAAGGATAAACCCTAATCGACTTACAAAACGCATTATATAAGATAATGATATCTTTTCCTATAATATCTCATGCATATCTCTTAAATGGTACTAACTATTTATACTGACAGTACTAAACTACTGATCAGTAATAACATTTGTTCTGTTCTAGTATATTTACAAACTATCGGTACTAACTAATATAAACTAAAGGTTCAAAGTCAAGAAATGCATAAATTCCCAAACTATCCTCCCCTAAAAATGATTGTTGATACTTGTTTAAAATTCTTGTTTCTTCATTTGAATCGTCTTAAGCTCTTTGGAGGAAGTTGTTCCAACACTTTGTCAAATCTTATCTTGACTTTATTAATTTTTTTATATCTTCAGCTTTCTTCTTCATCAAGGCAAACATGTACTTTTCAGCACTCCAACTCAGTTGCTTTATTATTGTTTTTGAACAAATACCAGCCATTAAAGGATTTGGTATTCTTTTACCAGTAGCCGTTTGCTCTGGGATAGCCAATTCTTCATTGTAAACAACAAGGTGAATTGATTACCTTGTAGTTTTGAGTAAACTACCTAATTATCAAACGGTTTTGGACTTGTCTTTTACCAAAAAGCAGTTTTGCTTTTGGGACTAGTCAATGCTTCCATTGCAAGAACATGCGTGCATTGATAACATATAGTTTTTAGCAAAATATTTAGCTGTCAAAAGATTTGATTTTCTTTTCCAGGAACTGTTCTTGATCAATGGTGGATTACCAACTATTATACCATGAAGCAAGGTGAGTTGAAAACCCTAAAATTTTTGGTAAATTGTCAACCATAAATGGATTTGAGAAGTCTTTACCACAAGGTGTTTGCTTATGGACTAGCCAGTTCTTATGCCTGTTTAGCATGGTGAACATATGACCATTTGTTGTGTGGTCTTAGAACCAACACTCAAAGATCCTTCTCATCTCTATCAGAGTCTTCAGGTTCTAACTTTGCAATCTGCTTCTTGATAATTCTAATCAGTTCCAAAGCCATAGTACTGTCTTCTTCAGTTTCTAACTTCAACTTAAGCAATTGTGACAACACTTCCTTTTTTAAAGGATACTTATTCTCTACAAGCATATGAATGACTATTCCTTCATTAGTCATTATAGTGTGTATCCCTAAAGAACTATGTAGTTTCCAGCTCACTATCTTCCAATTTTGTTGCATTCAAAAATAATCATTTCTTCTTTGATTGAACTGATTATCAAATCTTCCCTAAGTATTTTGTCAAATCCTTTAGGGTCTCATCTTGGTATATGTTATACAAGTTGATTATAGCACTGATTATCTCTATCAAGTATTGGATAGGCACTGCCTTCAAAAGTTACTGAAGTAATCTTCTTTGTCTATTACTTTCTAATCACCACATTTTAAGATAACATTTCTATTCTCTTTCAGTCCTACTCATACGTGGTTTGGTTGTAAGTTACTCAGATATCCATTCTATGTTAGGATACTTCTTGTCATGTATCTGCATAATCCAATTCCTTATACTCATCAGAAAATATTGTTAACACAATCTTCTCTGATCGTCTTTAGAAGTGAACTTTCTTTTCTTAGATTTCATTTTCTTCCTTATACCAAGCTTTCTTTTTCTAGTTCCTTCTTCTTCTTTAATCTCTCCCTTAATACTGTCATCTTTCTTTACTCTCTTCTTAGAAGCATCAGCAACTTGTTCATTCATCTCCTTGATTACTTTTTCATCTTCAACAGAACCAATAGCAATGAAACTATCATCATACATTTTTATCTGGTCATACAAAGCTTTTATTTCTTCAAAGCCCTTGGTCTTCAGATCAGAATGCTTCTTGCCTCCAACATGCTTCAAATATGTCATCATTTGGTTCCTAAGCTGATTTCTTGAAGGAGGTTTATTTATGATAGCTTCAGTTCTTTGTTGAGCAAGAAATATTCTTTGGGCAGCAATGTTGTCATGAAGAAATTTGGCTCTCTGCTCAATAGTATACATTTCTCTCTCTTCCTCTTGAAGTTTTTTAGCAAGTATCTTGTACGCATTAAGTCTTGCCTGAATGAAATCATATTCATTAGAGAGTGCAGCCTTTGTAGCTTCTTCCTTAGCTAACTTTTTCACTTCTTCTTCTGCTTCGCAATCCTCTTGCACCTTTCTGGCCACCTCTTCATCCCTAGCAAGCTACTTAAATTTCTTTTCAGCTTTAGTAATATCTTCTGAATCAGTATCAGATTCATCTTCCTCTTCAATCATCTTTTTGCCTTTATCTTTTAGATCAATCTTGGGAAGAGGCTTTAATGTTAATAATGTTCGTATTGTAGTGTGGGCAGCGCGGGGAGGGCTACAAGAAAGTGATAGAAGAAGAAGGACACAGATCGTACTCTCCACAATACCCCCTTCACTAACCCCGACTCCTCCACCTAGGTCTCTCAGTCTCATCAACATGCCTTATTAGCTTTTACTCCTTTCTTTTTTTCTTTGGAGCTTCTCTGTATGACTTCTTTTTGAGAAGGACTTGTGCATATGGTTCTTCATCACCAA
The DNA here is from genome assembly GCA_026074375.1 of Tanacetum coccineum. Classification (NCBI taxonomy): domain Eukaryota; kingdom Viridiplantae; phylum Streptophyta; class Magnoliopsida; order Asterales; family Asteraceae; genus Tanacetum; species Tanacetum coccineum. Next base: position 16,344 of record BQNB010017690.1, on the reverse strand, counting down.
ATATTGTTGGTAGCTGTAGTTATTGTTGGAGCCTGTTTGAGTAAGCCTACTTCTTCCGTTATTTTGATCAACAAGTACCTTCATTGGTCTGGCAGTCACTATCTTCAGGATTGTCAGTACTAACTTTGGTTAAGCAAGTACTAGTGATTCTTCTGTTTATTCATTTTCTGCGCTTTCCTTCTCTTCTTGCACCACATAGCTTGTCCTTCCAGACATCTTGCGCATCCTCAGTCTCATATAGGTTCATTGTATCACCATCAAGCTCTTCAAAAAAGGCTGGATCTCGCTTATGGACTGTAGGTCTCTTTGGCAGGTTTCCTCCCCTGTTTGGATACAGACTCCTTTTGCATACAGTTTTCTTCAAGGATTTCTTTCCCGCCAATCTTTGCTTCATGGATACACTCTTCATCCAAGCTTTGTGGTGTGTGATAACAGGTTTGGCTTTCTTCTTAAGCTTCTTGATATGTGCCTTTAAGTGTTTAATTTCTTTGGCTTGATCTGTAACCTGTGTACACAAAGTCGGTATTAAAAGATCAATCACACTATGGAGGTATGGCGTCGTGCTCCCTCTTTCATGAAAGGGATCTATCACTGGATGACTGACCTCCATGATTCCCACCAGAACCCTCTGGAATGGAATCAAGAATATGAGTAGTAGGTGAAGGTCTGGGAGAAGTGTCAGTCTGTGGCTCATGTTGGTCTTTACTTAGGTGAGGAGGAGAAGGTATGGGTTGAGGTTCAGAATGTCTTTCTAAAATTTCACCCTCATCCTCAGTTGGTTGAACCAACATAGAATCAAACAAAGGTGTTACATTCCCTGAAAAATGTTTTCCCTTTTTAACCATAAAAGAGAAAACTTTACTAGTCAAAGCATTAATAGGAAAATGGTCTAAGGGCACAGGTACATTCTTTAGCTGTGTATCCAAAAAGACTAAAATAAATCTTGGATACATAACAAACTTTTTCTTTGCATCTAAGTGTCGCATCATACCATCAAAAATTAATTTAGAAAAATTATATTTCTGATTAGTGGTTAAGTAAATTACTACTGTGGCAATATTAGTGGGAATTTGATCCCAAGAAGTGCTTTTAGAACTTATGCAGTGATTCATGGTATGAAAAAGAAATCTCCACTGGGGTGAAAACAGATCTTTGTTAAATGTTAATACAGGTTTAGGTCCCCCTCATACCATTAGATGAATAGGCATCAAATATAGCCTTATTTGCAAACAATCTATCAATTATCAGCATCTATCAAAATGAGATCACTTCTTATTGATGCATCTGGGGGAAAGATAGCCTAAGCTTGCTAGCTTACTATGTTGGCATGTATTATACCGAACAGTGTTGATTATTTTGGATTTGAGCACAACCCATCCAAAACTATTAAACAAATGTAGTTAGAGACTATAGGATTACAATGAGAGCATAGTATGAAATGGAGAGAGCTTCGGCGTTAGATGCTGATAATTCTCTAAAACTTATATTCCCATAGTCATTCTTTTCCAAGTAAGCGACCATGTTATGTTAGGGCATGATTCAAGAATAGCCATACTTGATGAAATGATAAGCGATGATGAGTAAAAGATTAGGGTTTGATAAAAGAAAGCGATTAAGAGAGTTTACGTGAGTAAACTGTGCAATTGAGATGGGTTTATATAGGTTGAACAAACCCAAAATCAAAGAAACCGTTTCAATTTACACTTTAGACCCTTGGCAGTATTTTCTCCAATATCTCTATAGCGGTACTATCTTTGCCCAACGGTATTAACTTTGCACTGTCGGTACCAACTTTTGTCAACCTAAGAAAGAACAAGTCTGGCAACAACAATTCTTCAATACCATCTATACCTCTTTCCAATGACTCTCTAAAACCCAAATAACTCCATGAAATTCATCACTATGGTCAAGATTCTTCTGCACACTGAACACTTCATACAAACTGTACAATAAATCATATTGCCTCCCCTTCGCTAATGCAGTTTATGGATTGATCATCCCAATAGTAACTACCAAGAACTGGAACCTGTTAACATCAAATGCCTTGGTTAGAAGATCAGCAACATTGTCATCAGTGTGTATCTTTAGCACCTGGATAAGTTTCTTCTCATAAGCATCCCTAATGGAGTGGTGCCCAATTGCAATATGCTTTGTTTTGGAGTGAAATACTGGATTCTTTACAATGCATTATTAGTTCTCTTCATTATCAATGTAGATCTTTTGTGTTTATGAAATTGAACCCTTAGTCTAAATTGATTTTGAATTCCACAAAACATACCACAGCAATTTTGCAGCAGCAAATAATTCTGCCTCTGTTGTAGAAGTAGCCATTAAATTGTCAGCTTTTGCATTGCCATGAAATAGTCTCCCTGCCAAGACAATTGACAACCTACCCTGTTATGGATTTCATCGTCAAAGATTTGCTCCAGCATAGTCACTATCTGAGTAGGCTTCTAGGTCAAATGATGACACTCTAGGATACCAAAGGCCCAGTTTGGGTTTGCCTTTTAGATACCTAAAGATTCTCTTCACAGCATTTAGATGGGAAGTCTTTGGAGTGACCTGAAACCTAGAACAAGCACGGACTACAAACATAATATCAGGCCTAGAAGCAGTCAAGTACATTTAAGAGCCAATCATGGATTTATAAAGGTGTACCTCCACATCACTAGCTTCCCCATCCTTGACTAAAGGCTTTTGGGTCTCAATTGGTGTACTAGCAGTCTTTACACTGGCAAATCAACCTTCTTCAAGGATTTCTGCAAACATACTATCTGACTTATAAAAATACCATCTTCTTTCTGTTTGACTTGTAATCCAAGAAAGAAAGTGAGCTCTCCCATAGAACTCATCTGAAATCTACTCTTCATCAATGCCTTAAATTTATCACACCAAGATCTCTTTGTTGAACCAAAAATAATATCATCCACATATAAATACTGTAACTAATGATTCATTCTTGTCCTTCTTTATTGAAAAGGTCTTGATATATAGTTCCTCTTTTGTATCCATTTTCAACAAGAAAGTAGATAAAGTAGCATACCAGGCTTGGGGCTTGGTGTTGTAAACCATAGAAGCTATTTCACTACTTTATTAGACCTTCGTAGGATACTTTTGATCTACAAAACTAGAGGTTGTGTCACATATACTCCTCATCAATTTTGTCTTACAGGAAGGCACTTTTAACATCCATTTGTTAGACTATGATCCATGTAAGAAGCATAGGATAAAACATCCTGAATGGCTTCAAATATAGCCATAGGAGCAAAAACCTCATCATAATCTATCCCTTCCTCTTGCCTATGTCCCTGAGCAACCAACCTTGCCTTATTTCTAACCATAACACCTCTTTCATCCTTCTTATTTCTGTAAACCCATTTTGTTCCAATTGCCTTCTTCCCATAAGGCAAATCTACAAGAATCCAAACTTTCTGAATCTTGAATTGCAGCAGTTCTTCCTGCATAGCATCAACCCAACTTTCATCTTCAAGTGCTTCAGATATCTTCTTGGGTTCATTTTGAGACAAGAAACAAGCAAATAAACAATGCTGGAAGTCCTTATGATTATTTCTTCTCTGCTTTTGAATATAACTTACAAAAGCATAGGCTTCAGAACTTTTGGTCACTTTGCTCCTTGTTTGAACTGCTGAGTTTGGATCTCTAAGAATTAGAGTCGAAGGATGAATAGAGTTAATCCTTGATGTGGGAATAGGACTAACATTCACAATAGTTTCTAAATTTGTGAAGTCAGCCACTGCCCTCATCAGAACTATTGTTGCATTGGTTAAAAATAGCATCAGTTAGGTAAGGTTTGGTCATACATATCCTCAAGAGTAGGTATTTCAGAATCATCTTGGTCCGTATCAGTGAAGGATAGTCCACCATAAGGACTAGCAGTACTAACTGGTGTGCTAGCAGTATTAACTGTGTTAGTACTGCTAGCTTTAGCAGCTCCTGCTTGAAGAAGCAAATCCTCAGTATCTTTGGCAAACTCCTTTCTGAGAGCTTCAGCTGCATCATTAGCATCTTGTTCTTGTCTTTTAAGCCTTTCAAGCTCATCCAAAAAGACTTGATCCTCCTTATCTACTGGCTTCTCATCTGTCTTTAAATCAGGATTTTTGTTAGGTTCTTCACCTGCATTCTTTGCTTTTGAGCTCTTGACTGTTGAAGTATAAGAAGACCATATTGGCAGTACAAAGTAGTCCTAAGCAGATTCAGCTTCTATTTCAGAATTTCCTGCATCAATATTATCTTTTGTACCATACATATGAGCTGGACACTTCTTTTGAGGGACCTGCATGTTTGTTAGCTTGATTCTCTGATCTCACAGGTTGATAATTCATTGAATCAGTTAAATAATCAAGATCAAACAGCCAAGTTGGTCCCTTCCCTGCAACATTTGGTTTATTTTCTAAAAAGGTTATGTGCATGTTTTCTTCAACTCTCTTGGTTTCTAAATTGTATACCCTAATTGGTTTCTAAATTGTATACCCTAAAAGCCTTGCTTTGTAGAGAATACCCAACTAAAAACCCTTCATCTGATTTCCCATCAAACTTGCCCAGGTGGTCAATGGTATTCAAGATGGTCACATGGCACCCAAAAGGTCTTATATAACTTATAATTGGTATTTTACCAGTTAAAAGTTCATAAGGTGTCTTATTATGAGGCTTGGTCACTAATACCCTATTTAGAACATAACAAGCAGTACTAACTGCTTCAGCCCAAAAAGTGTTAGGTAAAAATGAATCTGCAAGCATGGTCCTAGCAGCCTCAATAAGGGTCCTGTTCTTTCTTTCAGCAACTCCATTTTGTTGTGGAGTTCTGGCATTACTATATTCCCTCTTGATCCCTTTTGACCCACAGAATTCAATAACATCCTTGTTCTTAAATTCTGTACCATTATCACATCTAATAGTTTTAACTTTTTGATTCAATTGGTTCTCAATTTGTCTTATAAAGTCCTTAAGGATTCCACTAGTTTCATCCTTAGTTCTTAAGAAAAACACCCAACTAAACCTGCTAAAATCATCAGTGATAACTAGGCAATAGGTCTTATGGTTTAAGCTCCTTACAGATGTAGGTCCAAACAAATCCATATGAAGAAGTTGTAAGGAGTGGCTAATAGAGCTTACTGATTTGGCCTTACAGGAGGCCTTGTGTTGCTTTCCTTTCTGACAAGCAACACAAGTGTGGTCATTTTGAAAAATCTTTGAAGGTAAACCTCTTACAAGGTTTCCCTTTACAAGTTTGTTTAAGTTTTTGAAGTTAACATGACCCAACCTCCTATGCCATTTGTTAGATTCATCAATTGTGGCCTTTGCAATTAAACAAGCTAATCCTCCTGAAGGAACAATGTTCTCTAAATTGAAACTGTACATATTGTTTTGTCTGGGGATTTTAAGTAATACTTGATTTTCATCAGGTAACTTAAATTCAGGAGACAAAACAAGACATTCAGAGTCAGTAAACAGAACCTTGTTCTTTTTGTCACACATTTGTGACACAGAAAAGAGATTGAAATGCTGAAGTTCTTTCACAAAGCACACATCCTCAAAATCTAACTTTCCAGTTTTTATTTTACCTTTACCAGTGATGTAACCTTTACTACCTCCAAAAGCAACAGGGCCACCATTAAAGTCTTGAAATTCAGCAAGGTAGGCCTTGTTTCCAGTCATGTGCCTGGAACATCCACTATCAACAATTCCTTTATTCTTTAAAGCTCTATGTGGATAATCCTGCACATCAAATAAAAGAGATTAGATTCTCTTAGGGACCCAAGCCTGTTTGGGCTTGAGTCTGCCTAGTGGATCTTTGAAAGTGAAACAATTTCTAAGACTGGATCCACCATTGTATTTGGAGACATTGTGCCAGTTGTATCTTTGTGGTCTCCAATTACAACCTGCTGAGGGCTTAATAGCAGTTTCCCCTTTTCCCCTAACAGCACTAACTGCATTTACCTTAGCAGTATTAACTTTTTGTTTTGAAAAATTTGTTATAAGAGTTGTTGTCTTATTAAAAGGCCTTGAAAACGGTGAATGAGTTTTATGAAAAACATGTGCTGGTCTAACTCTATTCACAATAGGCTTAACAGTATTAACTTTCATAGCAACACTAGTTAGTACTGCCTGTTTGTTAAAACTATGCCTAGTAGTACTAAAATTCTTAGTACCGCTAGCTCTAGCAGTATTAACTGGAATTTTGCCAATTCTAGTTAGTACTGCTGTAGGAACAAATTGGTTTTGTTTATTCACTCTTTGCACATTGTTCTAAATTGGCCTTATCTCCCTTTGACTAGAATTCCTGTTCAACCTATTGTTTAACTCAGCTTGTTTAGCCATCCTCTTCTCATGGAAATCACAATCTCTGATTAGATGATTAAGACTTCCACATAAAAAACATGCTCTTGTAGTAAAACCATACCCTAACTCTTTCTTGGAAGCTTTAGGATTTTTACTATGTGTGAAATAATTTTTAACAGTTTCCCTAGGAGTTTTTACTTGCTGGATAGCAAAACTAGATATTTTCTATTCTTTTGTTGGTATAGACACAGACTCATCGTCACTATCTGATTCATACTCCTCAATGATAGGAGCATCAGACCAGACCTTAGGTTGACATGCTACATTAGATTCATTAACAACTGGTTCAGACGTTAATTCAGGTGTCTCAGTACTAATGTTAGTTTCACAGGTATCAAATTCACTGGTTTGGGTTTCAGATTCACTAGGTTGAGTCTGTTTTGGACCATATGTAAATTGTGAGTAATCTACTTCTATATCAGGTCCAGATGGCATGTAATTTCCTGTTATAGGTGGGGGTACAGCATGCATTCCTCCTACTGTAACAAACCTATCATACAAAGGTTGTTCGTCTAACTCACTCTCCTTATTCATAAAAACACTTTGTAAAACTTCATTTTCATAGCTCAAAATACCATCATATCTGTGATCTCCATACCCAAGCCCAAATTTATCATTACCACTCATTTAGGTATTAAGCAGTTTACCAAGATTTTTAAAAGAGTTGTGCCATTTTTCTACCTTAGCTTTTAAATCTTCTTTTTCTTTCATAGCTTCTGCCAAAAGTTTCTTATGGTACGTTAGAACATCTGTTTTATCATCTAAATCTATTTTCATAAATTTTATCTTTTGTTCATACCACAGTTGTCCTTGTTGATGAGCAACTAATTGTGCTTCAACTTTCTTTAGACCTTGAGTATATGCCTTTATTTTTATGCTTGCATCACTAAGTTGTTCTCTTTGAGCATCATACAGTTTTTTAAGCTTAGCATAAGACTCTTTACACTCATTTGAACAAGAAGTTACCTCTGTGTCTAATCCTGAACTGTTGCAAGCCATCAAAGCATAATCTTCTTCTTCTTCTGAGTGACTGGTCCAATCTACACCTTTTCCATCAATGGTCACCAATGCTTTAGAGTCTTCCTGCTTACCAGATCTTCTCCCATCCTTATTGCCAGAGTTCCAAGCATCTCTTCTCCTAATATCTTGATTTCCCTTGGTTCTACACTCTCTAGCAAAATGGACTGTCTTGTGGCAATTGTAGCATTCGAATTTGGTTTTATCAAAACCAACTGGTTCCTTTGCATCAAATTGTAGCTTTCTACCAGTCTTTTTGTAGAACTTCTTCATTCTCATCACTCATTATTGGGTATTTAAGCTATTAGTTTTATAAGATTCTTAGAAGAGTTATGCCATTTTTCTTACTTTAGCATTTAAAATCTCTATTTTTCTTTTGAGCTTATGGCTAGCAATTTCACTTGGCTATGTAAGAACATCTTGTTTTAATTCATCTAAATCTATCTTCATCTACAATTTTATCTTGTTGTTTCATACCAAAGTTGTCTTGTTGATGAGCAAACTAACTGTGCTTCAACTTTTCTTAAAGACTTGAGAATATGCCTTTATTTCTTATGCTTGCATCACTAAGTTGTTCTCTTGGAGCATCCATAACAGTTTTTTTAAGATTAGCATATGACTCTTTACACTTTATTTGAACAGGGAAAATTTCCTATGTGTCCTGATGTCTGAGGTTGCATAGCACAAAGCATAATCTTCATCTTCTTCTAAATGATTTGTCCAATCTACACCTTCTCCATCAATTGTCACCAATGCTTTAGAGTCCTCCGTCTTTCTAGTTCTGCTCCCATCCTTGTTTCCAGAATTCCATGCATCCCTCCTCCTGTTATCTTAAGTTCCTTTGATTATGCACTCCCTAGCAAAATGCCCTATCTTATGGCAATTGTAGCATTCAACTTTGGTTTTATCAAGCCGATGGTTCATTTTTTGCCCATAATTTTTTTCAATATTGTAGCTTTCTTCAGTTTCTAGTAAAGAAACTTTTTCATTCTCATTGAGATCATGGCCACTTACCACTTCAAGTCCATTTTTTCAAGGTCATATTCATTAATTTGTTCCAAGTCCTCATGATCCAGTTGAGGGCAACTTGATTGATTAGCAAGTAATGAGTATGATGAAGTTTGTTCCTACTTTGAGTTTTAACCAGAAGGATTGGGAACACTATAAGCGATACTAACATCATTAGTACTGTTAGTGTTCTCAGAGAAAAATGCTACATTTTATGAGCTAGAAGATGATGCAGTAGAGCCTTTTACATCACTCTTAGATTATTGTACAGATCATCAAAACTGAGACTATCCACTCCTGGTTTGGTCCTCATAATCAAGGAAACTTGTGACCAGGCAGAGGGTAGAGATCTTAGGAATTTTTGATTTGCATCCTTAGTGGATACACATGCTCCATGAATTTCTAACTGACTCAGAAGACTTTGGAACCTGTCGTGAAGCCTTTCTGAGTTGGATACAGAGAATCCTTTAAACTGTTGCTTCAAGATATACTTTTGCATCTTCTTGGATTCGTTATTTCCACCAAATCTAGATTTGATGGCATCCCACATCTTTTTTGCATCTGTCATCTTATGAAATTTAGCAAGATGATCTTCTGGTAGAGCCATAAGCAAAGTGGTCCTTGCTTTTCTCTCTCTTTCTATGGCTACAATCTCTTCTGCGGTTCTGGGAGGCAAAACCTTAATTTGTCCTTATGTATCTGTAGTGATTGATACAGGACCATTCCCATTTTGTATAACCTCCCAGATTGGATAGTCTGTATGGGCCAAATAATGTTCCATTTTCATGGCCCTTATATCGTATTCTCCCTTTTTAAGAATAGGAAGTTTGATGGTTGATATTATGAGGAGTTTGTTGTGTTGGTGTTTGTGATGATGATGGTGGTGGTGGTGGTGGTGGAATTTCATCTTGTGAACCAGACATGATTAGTTTTGTAAGATAGATATTGATAACTGGTTTTTGTTCTTCTTACTCAGAGTTTCTCACAGGCTCTGATACCACTTGTGAGTCCCAAACTGAACAGATCTTTGCAGCCTGCTAAGGGTGATAGCCAACTTGTATGAATACAGATTGACTATATAGAAACACTGACTATGAATACTAATTGTATATGCGGAATCTACACAATAGTATTCAGAAGAACAATGAATAAACTAAACTTTGATTTCTATTAATCTGCTAAAGTGATTACAGATTACTAACTATGAGATATGATTATATGAGATGTATATTGAACTGATGTCTTTAACTATGCCATGAGGGTTCCTTTTATAGATCAAGGATAAACTCTAACAGGCTTACAAAATGCATAAAAGATAATACATATCTTTTCCTATAATATCTCATACATATCTCTTAAACGGTACTAACTATTTTCTACTAACAGTACTAACTAACTGATCAGTACTTAACACTTTGTACTGTCAGTACTAACTATAACTATCGGTACTAAGTATTATCACTAACGGTACTAAGTCAGGAATGAATAATTCCCAACAATTTGGGTAATTGTTGACCGACTCACAAAATCTGCTCATTTCTTACCAATGAAGGAAACCGACTCAATGGAGAAGTTGACGAGACAATACTTGAAGGAAGTAGTCTCGAGGCATGGAGTGTCGGTTATACGCAGAAACTTAACGAAGAACTATATGATTTTATTTCGTCATGATTTGATAATCAAACTAAAGCAAACACACATGGATGTATTTTGGTGATGAACATATTGTGCAAATCTTGGCATACTTTCCGTGTTTCTAAGACGCGTTATTATTCTAGGTCACGCCTAGATTTCTATATCATCTTTTACTTCCGTTATTATCATTTGCTCATTTTGCTAAGGTGAGTTCATAGCCCCATGTTTTACTACTTTTACTTTACTATTTTGGGGTGAGAAACATTGCTTGTTTTCAAACTATAGACACAGTTACTTTACGTTTCCTTTTCCTGATTATGTGTTGCCTAAGTAGCGAATAGACCACTAATGCCTGAATTATCATGAACCGTCAATTTCTTAACCGATCGTACTAGTTAAGTGAGAGCGAATATTGTAAATAGATCTATTGGGAGTAATTATCCCTATCCGGGTAAGTAGCGCTTACTAGAAATCTGAGGCCCCGAACAAAACGATATATACCAATGTCGTAATGTCAATAGGTATCTTGGTCAGATACCTCTAGTGCCGTGGAATACTATTTGGGCATAAAAAATGCTTCCTTTTAAATTGAGCCCTCGTGTCATGAGTCTTAGTGGCAACAGTAAAATGTACATTCTTTTATGTAGAGTTGATCTGTTATAACTATCACGTGCGTACTGTGAACTTGTGGTCCACTTTTAATATTAAATTCAAACCTATGAATTCACTCAATCTTATGTTGACCGTTTTAGCATGTTTTTCTCAGGTGCTTAGATGTGGATGTATTTGCTTGCTATTTGGTTTTGCTATGCATTGGGCCAATTTTCAAGAAACGCTATTATCTACTGATTAAACATCGCTGTCAATTTCTAAAACGTTTATTCGCTTCGGCATATTATCTTTAAACTTATGTCAAACTTTAACTATTTTAATTAATGCAACGATGTTGATTGGATAAACCGTACCCTTAGAGGTCATTTTTTGTATCTTGTGTGATATGCATTATGACGTCACGCCCCGGATACGTGTATTCCATCCAGGCCCCATTTGGGCGTGTGACACATACAAGGTAGGCTAAGGCGATTTGGGTGTAACAATTGGTTTAAGGGTGACAATGCTCTTCATTAATAGTTTGGATTAACCAGAAATTTACGAGAACTATAAAAAAGGATAGGATCAGAAAGGTGTACTAGTGGTATCCTGCACTAAAAATGAGTGAATGACAAGGGTGTGGGAAGGTTTTATGAATCAAGGTGACCACTAAACAATTACCAGTTTAAAACATAGTTAATCCTAGTGCCTACTTAACATTTTAGCAAATCCTAATTCTCACTATGCAGTCTCAGGATGCAGCACAAAAACAAATTCTAGAATTTAATTCACTACCGATACACTCATATAATTTAATACTGATACCAATGTTCCAGAAAAGGCGACAAAGACCATATGTGTAGTATATTGGATCTCATAACACAAGCATGGGAGATTGGGTTGGCCGATTTGTAGAGAGAGAAAGTGTTAGTTCTAGAGAGAGAAAATCACTTAGTGTGTGTTTGTAATAAAATGAACATCCAACCCCTTCCCATGGCTGGAAAGGGGTATAAATACATGTGTTTGGATGCCCAAATGGGCTATGGTATGGGCTTACAAGGGGGTAAAAGACTCGGCCCAACACCATAAGTCGTACGGTAACTAAACGATTAATACTAAGACTACGAGCTAACCTATGCTAGATATAACACGGGGTGAGCGAGTCTTTTACTTGGATTTTCATAATCCTTAACAAAGTCTTCCCCCTAAGGAGGTCACCGCCAAGAAAATTACAAATTGGAATCCTAGCATTAAATTTGAGTAAATCTTCGAGTCTGGGCTGTAGTCTTTGATTCATTCAACATTTGTCTTTGTACATCAAGTAGTGATCTTTAAGCTTTGTTCCTTGGACTTGTATGATCTTTGAGCTTTCTTTGAGATCATCAGCCATAGTAAATCTCTTAATCATTCTTGTTGTGAAGTATTGCCTCCATGTGATGTTGTGACATTCGGACCGGCATGCTCACACCTTTCTGGAACATGATAGCAAGCATCAGAGTTACGGAAGCTGTGTAGTAGGTCTTTCAGCTATCATGATGTCTTTGATTAGAAATATGAAGTGTGAGCATGGGGTTGTGAATTGACATGTATCTATCCAGCAGCTGCTACCGTCGGGATTCCTGCAAGTATACGTTAGTAATAAACACACGAAAGTGTCTTTGTTCACTTTCGTTGAATAAGGTTGCAAGGACCACGGTTCCCTGTTAATTAGTATAAATATTGCCTGTGATCAGGTAGACTTCCGAAGAATCTCTTTGATAGGGTTTCGCAGCTGTGCTAGCCGTTCTCAAACCGGAGCGTCTCAAAGTAGACAAAGCATGGAATGAGTGAACCAGTAGATTAAAACCCACTAATTAAACGAGAAATTGATTTGAAAATCAGTCGCGTGTCACTCAGAAAAGAGTTTTTGTGACACATCGATGGTTTTATAACATAAACTCAAATTTCATCAGAAACACTTTTGTTTTGAAAGATATACACAGTCAATGTCCTCGAAAATCAGTTGTTGAGCACATCGAAAGGTTTTTCAAAAGCTACTCGTCAATTCATAATACTAATAACAAGTTTGATCATAAGGAATCGCACGCAATCGTTCCTTTCCAGTTCACAAGCTTGATACTTAAGAGGATCTCACATTCACACCTACCAAGACTTGCTTGATGTTGCTCTTAGAAGGATTTCATCTTCATTGTTACTTTTGTATCACTCGGATGTTCTGGCAATACCACGAGGATAATGCGTAGGACTCTTAAAATCTTACTTGTAATCACAGTGTGTGATGAGCAAGCATAGTTTGTATTAGTGTCCTAACGAGATTTATGGATGATCTCATGGCTCTAGACTCTATAGTGCATTTTTGGTTTTAGTAGTCGGAGGCTGGAGCGGACTGCCACCTTTTCAATATCATCTAACTCGGAGTGAGAGAGATGATAGAAATGTATTGATCTCCGTGAGAAATGAAACAAGAATCCTTTGAGGGATCTTGAGTGGCTAGGGAGGGTTGTGCAGCGTATCACTGGGTCCATGATACTTGTCTTCAATGTCAGCAATCAACCATGTGATTCTGACAGCATATGTAGTGACCCGGTTTCTGCCTAATGTTTAAGGAGGGCTGCTTTCTTTTCACCCTTTATCTTAACATTTCTTTTTCATTCTTCAACCCCTTCAGTGCTTACCGAGACTTCATTACTAATACCTTGTTGGGTATGTTCCAGTACTAGCTCCATCTCAGTCCGCACTATTCCCTTATTCTCACAATACTCCTTTTGTAATCATACCTAGGACTTTTACACTAACTAGTGGATTGTCCCTGGGTAGATCCCTCCGGCTCTGGCGGGATCATGGGAACGAGTACCTAACCTTACCATCCTTATAACTCCGATAAAGTAATTACAGGGTCGGTCTTTTGGTACAGTTCACCTTGCCATAAACCATTTGAAAAATCAACCAAGGTACTTGTGATATAAATATCAAAGCCATTGTACCTTGATTATTTTGATTATATTTAGAAACGCTCCCCCTCAACACGTGCATCGGTAATCAAAATTGTTTGGCACATGGAGGGAGGAGTACCTGCTTGAGTCTTAATAGATCACATTTTTATCAGATTTCATATTAAAATCACATTCTCTCCCCTGATCAAAAATTTCAAACCCTTTGAGATTTAGGATCTCAATTGATTTAAATATGTTAGAGAAATTTGGGAGAAATTGTGGTCTGATTAAATACAAGTCGATATTGGAACCTATATATGCTCCTCAATTAGTGAGGGAGTCTGTTAGTGTCAGTTATGATGATTTTATAAATGATTTAGAGTTTAACGAGAAACTCATGAAAAATTCATAACTGACACATAACACTGATAACTACATATTTATATAATGTACAAAGTTTACAATATAATACACATGATATTGACCTTTTAGATGGAATGACAATATCATTTAGTTCTCTGAAGAAGCCTGTAGTCAATATCACGAACACGTCTACCAACAAAGCATTTCAGGTTTCGGTAAATCCTCCTTGTCTGCAGTCGCCTTTCAATAGCCGTAATGAACTCTTTGCTCCTTGTCACACCCTTTTCAGTCTAGAAGCGCGTATTCATACCCGGATTGAGCCGCTTGATCTTGAATTCCTTGACTTGGTAATCCAGTATTTCCAGAATACGTGTCAACATGCCATCACTAAACTTGTATATTTCGTTGAACCGCACGATCTTTCGTTCATTGTTATTGCCAGGAAGATTACTGCCCGAGGAGACTCAATGATGGTATAATCATGCTTGAACTCATAGCCGGTATCCCATCCTAGTTTAGTGAGGTTCAACTGCGTCTGGTAGCTTTCAATACCGAGTTGAAAATCTTTAACCCATTGTCGAATCACTAAGTTTCGGGTCCATAACTTGACAGCCATGGATAACATCCGTTTGTCTGAACCCAAAAGATGATCGAGATGACCTTGTAGAAGGAGTAGATTCGAGTCTTCAAAGTCACTAGGATACAGGTTCTTGAAATCTTTTTCAGCAATCGTGTGTTCTTGGAAGTCAGCTCTTCGGAGAATAATTTCACTCAAGTAGTCATACCCGTATCGTGAGTAGGCTTTGATTCGGACTACACTGAGAATTTGCATGTGTGTTCGGACTTCTTTACGATGCGAGGGAGAGTCATGTCTGTCAATGTAGAACTTCTGTCGATTAAACCACCAGTGAGCGATACCATACTTGGCACTTATGTCATAGGTGCACACATCTTCAATCCACATCTGTTCCGGCACTAGCAGTTCAAGACCAAAGTCAGGATAACGAGCAACCTTCATCTTGGAGATTGACAATACATGCATGCTTCCCTTGTTGCCAAATCTCAGATATTCCAGATCTTTGTTGAAGAAGAATTTTGTTTGAATAGTGACATGACCTGGAGGACCACCGAGAGGCAGTGGTCGGTTAACATTGATTCTGACTTGATCTCCTTCCGGATTCGCCCAGTCAACCTGATCTGTGAGCATCTTGTGACACTCCTCCATCTGAAACTGAAGGTGAATGATATCTGGATAAAAGACCTTGACAACTTCATATGCCTGCCCTTCCAAGTCGGCTTGGGTAAGTTTGGACTTGTTTATTTGACGGCAGTACCAATTCAAGAAAGTCGTCATGTCGCCAGTCTTTGCAAGCAAGGAGTTCTCAGCAGGGGGTTCATAGCTTGAAGCTAATGCAGACGCCCAGTTGTTCTCTACATCTGACACATTGGAAGGAAGAATGGTCCAAGCGGGTTCAGGAGTCGCTGGTCTTTCCTCTTCAGGTAAAGGCTTCCACCAGTCTTTTCTTGTGTCTGCTTCTGGTATTTGATCATTCCCGGTGTCTTCATCGTCAGACGATTGTACCTGTTCATCGGGAGTAGAATCATCATGCATCAGAGACTCAGCAGGAGATGAGTCTTGATCCACAGAAACACCAGTTGACTCATATCTTGTGTCAAAAGTAGTCCAAGCCATGGATTCCAGTGTTGATGCCATAGCCATAGATGAACTAGGAGCCTTACTTCCCTGGTGCGGAACCGATCCAGATGCACCAGTGGGTAGAGGAGGAGGAGGCGGCGGCAACTGAGAAGACCCTGATGCTCCTGAAGTACTTGGAGCACCAGATGCGCCTGCTGGAGGAGGTGGAGGAGGTGGCTGTGATGGTGGAGACCCAGGAGGAGACCTTGGTGCGTCACGTCTCTTCCGTCGCTTTTTACGAGCTTCCTTCTGATCAGCCAGACGTTGATTGGAATAATCTAACTCCAAGGACTTTTGCAGGGCTTCATATAAGTCCTTGCGAACATTATTGGCCTTGTAGGAGTCGTCTTAAAACATTCGCTGTTGCAGTATTTCCTTTATATCGACAGTGGGCAAATCCCTGAAGTGAGCTCATAATGGAGCTTGCATTGCCCAGTCTAGTGCATCAGTAACTATCTCATCAACAGCTTGGCTTACCGTGTGGGGAATATTGAGCTTCTCCAAGTTATATAGCTGTGTTACATGTTTGTCCAACCTTTCCCCCAAGGCTAAATTGTCTTGTATAAGATCTGCCATATGTTGTTCGAGTTCACCTATGTGACAGACAAGGATTGGATCGGTGGTGCTTTGTTGTGGTTGAGGAGTTGGTGTAATTGTTGTTGTGATTGTTGTGACAGTTGCTGTTGATGTTGGTAGTGGTACTTGAACCGTTGTGGAGACAGGTTGTGACATTGTGAGATC
>BQNB010017689.1:0-69522 GCA_026074375.1 Tanacetum coccineum | reverse complement strand
TGAGGCATAGTATGAGAATGTTAGCCAAAGACACAAGATCGCAAGATGGCAAAGACGATGAAGACAATGACAAAGGCTCAAAGTCAAGACCACAAAGTATGAAGGAACAAACCTACAACTAAGAACAAAGAGAAAGACCAAGACCACATGAGCTTAACGAGAAAAGCAATCTCATTGATCTCATGAAGGAGCGCCATCAATGAACTCACTTCGGGGGAGATTGTTAGCCGCAAAATATTGAGTCATAACATGAAGTTTGTCCATTATGTATGTTAGTCTTGGTCAATCAATTAGTTAACGTTGTAATAGGAAAGTATCGGGAATCTGGCTTGATAATTAAATTAATATTGTATATGTTTTGGGTTTAATCCCAAGCAAGACCCGAGCCCGGATCCTAGTTAAATATCCCGTACGTCACTTTAAGTGTCGGGGTATGTATATATCTTTTCCACTTTGGAAAAGGTACAGGTTGATTTCATTATTAATATTTCATTTTCTTTCTATTCTCTCTCAACTCTCTCTCTTTTTTCTCTCTCTAAAACATCATCTCTTCTTCTCTTTTCTAGTTCGATTCGTGGTTGTTATATGAAGTGTATGTGTTAATCGGGATCCTACAGTGTATATTTGGGTGATTCTTTGGTGACTTGGAAAAGTAAAAAACAATCCACTTTGTTCAGGTCATCTGCAGAACCTAAATATAGGAGTATGGCTTCTGCAACATGTGAAGTAAAATGGCTTTCTAATCTTTTAAGTAATATGGGTGTTAAGGGCTTGTTTCCTGTTGTCTTGTATTGTGACTACAATTATGCTTTACAAATTGCAACAAACTCTGTCTTTCATGAAAAAACTAAACACTTGAAATTTATGTTCATCTTCTTAGAGAAATTTTTTATAGTGGTGTTATATAAACTGATAAGATTCATATTTCTCAGTAAATTGTTGATTTTCTTACTAAAGCCTTGGATTGTAGTCAACACAAATTTTTATGTGAAAAACTTGGTCTTCTGAACATGTTTAAACTTTAAAGTGTAAAAGTTTAAGGGAGGGTGTTAAATAATGTATCAAACCTTTTATATAAAGTATAGGGACCAATTATGTCATTGTCTTATTCTTTATAACACTAATATTTGTGTTTAGTTATGTTTGTCTAGTTGTGTATTGTGTAGGGACTGAAGCTGTGCAATTGGATTCTTGGTACCTATAAAAAGAATGATCCGGATTAGGGTTTCCTAACTTTTCACTTTTGATAAAACTTGCTAAAGCTCTCTTGTGCTCTCTTTGATCTTGTTCTTCTATTTGTATGATTGATCAACTGTTTAGATCCAGTCTTGTGGTTTCATTGTTTTGGTTGTATTGATAGTTCATTAATTTGTGACCATCTTCTTTTCATTCGTGTATTGTAATCGGAATACTTTTATAGTAAATCAAGTGGTGGTTGGTTGAGTTCGTTGACACATGTTATAATTTGGACACTACCACAATGTTTATGTTAGAAAGATTTAATTGTTTTAAATTTAATGACATGTTTTATGTTTTTTAGTCCGAAATTTAATTTTGGTCGAAATTAAAGAAAAGTTGACTTAAGTGTGGTTTTAATCACATTTCATGCTTTAAGATCAAATGAGAAAAAATCTTAAAATGATAGTAATGAAAAATAACTATAACGACACATTAGAGATGCGTCGACTTGAATTAGACACATCCTTAGTCTTTTGGATGCATCATAATATAGTTTTTAACTCAAAACTACATGCATATACATATATTAGATGGATTTTATCAAGTAACGCGAATTATATTTATTTTTCGTCATCTGCATGTCAAATGTGTTGCTAGTACTACTTTGCATCGTTTTCACTTAAATATCACTTTCGAAACTAATTGGGATGCATATGAATGAATAGAGATGCATCTAATTCAATTCGATGCATCTCAAATGTGTAGTTATGATTATTTCTCATCCTTCTCATTTTAAGTTTTCTTCTCACTGGATCTCTACCCAACATATTTAAGACATTCTATTATATACTCTGTTGGGCCAATTCAGTGCCCAGTGATCTTTCACTTAGGATTTGAATACAAAATATCCTAAGTGTTAATAACCTTTAACATTTCAAGGTCACTGAGTAAATAGTCACTCAGTGAGTTGCCTTTAAGATGCTCAGCATGAGTCTACAAGAAAGACTCTAGCATTCAGTGATGCGGTTCTTAGTGAATGAAGCCTGAGCCAAAGAAGAAGGTAACGGGTTTAGTGAGTTGTGACAATAAACTCACTGAACTCCATACGATCTCCAACAACTAGAAGACTATAAAGACGAAAGACTAAAGAATAGGTGAGATAGTTTAAAACAGATAAGTCCAAGCTCTTATCTGCCTAAAGTTAAACCATCCTGCATAGGGTATAAAGACAAGGTCATTGTCAGCACTGATCTTAGAAAGTGTTATTGTCACATACTTAGAATAGAAATGTAACAGAGACAAAAGTGTACAATATGTACTAGCATATCAGCATTGGGACACGTACTTATCACCCATGTGGGTATGACCCTACCTATGTAGTATAAATAGCAAACGTCTTGTAAAGAAGTTGGTTAAGTTTGTGCACTCGAAGTCGTAACTTTTACAAACACATACTCTTCCAAATCTACTAAGTCCCTGAGTGAGCTCAGTTGGTTAGCATAGTAGTTAACTTTGAATAACACTTTAGGTTTATGAAAAGTTATTAGTGAAGAGATCACACAAACATACATTGTCATTCAATCCCCATTGTAGTTCCGCATACAATGAGGTATAATTCTTAATAAAAAGAGTTAAATGTGGAAAAGTTATTTTTGTGTCTTTTACTTATTGTTAATCTTTACTTACACAAAAACTTTTCAAATAACTAAATTTGCTACTTTACTTTCATGCCATGGGTTAGTGAAGCTTAACTTTGTCGTTAATATTCACCAACTAAGAGGGAACAACAAGTGGTATTAAAGCAGAAGGTTTGTAAAACTTTTAACACTTAAATCTGCTCAAAGTTTTTAAAACCTAGATCCTAAAATGGTTGCTGAAAGTACTGTACCCTATCTAGTTAACAAAAAGGGAGGTAGTTATGCTGCTATTGCTCCCAAACTAGAGCCAAGAAAATTTAATAGGTGGAAAAAGCGGATGCTTTGCTACTTAGCAAGAATGGAACCCTACTACATAAAATGTATTAAGGATGGTCCATTTTTGCCAAAAACTGTTGAAGGTGCTATAAAGCCTGAGAGTCAATGGACCCAAGATGAGAGGAGGGTGATCGTTCGATACCAACGCATTAAAGTATCATTATGTCATGTCTACCAGATGACATAATGGAGTCAGTCATTAGCTGTGAAACAACTAAAGCTACATGGACTAACTTGGTTCATAGCTTTGCAGGTCCCTCAGATACCAAGGAAAACAGGAGCATGGATCTGAAAATTGAGTATCAAACTTTCAGGGCTAAACCCTTTGAAAGTCTCTCAAAAACCTATACCCATTATAATAACTTCCTCAATGAGCTTGCCAATGATGGTGTTAACCTCTCTAAACATGAAATCAATGTTGGTTTCGTGAATAGTCTCCCTGAGAAGTGGTTAACCTTCTCTCAGGGACTGAGGAATGCCAATCTTACTCAGACTCTTGACCTTACAGATATCTATAGAAGGTTTGTCTATGAGGACAACCAAATCCAAAGAAGGTATTCTGACATCAAAAAGGCTCTCATAACCACTCCCTCAAGTACTTCTATTTCTACTGCCTTCTTTTCTAATAATGTTGTACATGATTTCCAAGAAAATTCTGATGATGAGGTAGATGAAAGATCCAGTGAGGAGTATCTTAGAGACTTAGATATTGAGTTTCATGAGAGATCCCTTTTGGCAAATTCAAAACGTTTTATAAAAAGAAGAAATAATTTCTCAAGTCAAAAATCAAATGAAAACACTAAATGCTTCAAATGTGGTAAAAAATGCCATTTTGCAAAAGACTGGCTTTCTAAAACGTCCAAACCTTCTTACAAATCACCAGTGACTGGTTATTTATCAGTGTCAAAAGGTTTTCAACCTAAGTTTTTTCCAAAACTTATTTAGTCTTCGTAGTCCTAAAGTAGTCAGGCTGATCCAAAAGTTTAAAAAGACTACAAGACCGAGTATAAGAAAATGAAAGCTAAACTTGCACTCCTTGAAGTCAGTCCCTCTACTTCTCAGAACCCAAAGGCCTTTCAACCAAAGAACAAAGGTCTAATTGCTAAAACCTTTGATTAGGATGAGGAAGAGGTTTCAGATGATGAAGAAGTAACTCAAGTCAAGGTACTGATGGCTCTAGCTGATGATGAGCTCTCTGTGAGAAAGAACCATGCCGGCAATGGTGAATGAATTGACATCATCATGAGAAAGGTAAATATTCTTCTCTCTATGGATGAAGATGTCGATTGGAAAAATTACCTTAAGTATATCAATATTGATCTTAAGTTTGTTGAAGAGCAAAGATTAAACTTACTTTCAAAATTTTAACAAAATTGTTTTTGAATTAAACAAGTGTAGATATGAACTATTAATATTAAAAGAAGCTAAGCTTGATGCTGTCACTTTTCAAATTCAAACACTGACCTTACTAATTTAAAGCATGATCTTCAAGAACACCTCAAAGAGGAGGAAAAGATCAATGAAAAATGGCTAACCAGCTTAAAAAAGTTAGTCAATGTATCAGTGAGCAAATCCCTCACCAAAAGAACAAAGTTCATGGTGGTGACTTGCTCACTAAATCTTTGTCCAAAATAAATCTAAATGAAAATGTTTTCATTCCTGCTTCCATGGATTATGACCATGAAATGGTCCCTAAATCCAAAGACTGGGTTAAGAGACTCAATCCTGACAGTAAGCTTCCAAACTTTAATACTGGAAGAATTCTAGTCCCTAAAAATCAAGCTGTCAATGAGTCTCTAAAACCCACTGAAGCATCAACTGACCCTGAATCATCCAAAGCATCTGAAGCAGAATCCCTTACTCCTTTACCTCCCCTAAAAATTCTTCAAGGAGCTTCACCAAGCTCAGAGGTAATGTCTTTGACCTTTCAACCCCACTCTCCAAAAGAGAGATCTGGCCTAGGTATCATGAAACATACTAAGCCTGAAACATAAGATTTTTTAAACAAGAGTGTTTCAGGAACTGTCACTGTCAGTGAGATTGAGCCAACCACAACCTCAGTTCCTACTGAAGTCAAGAACACTGAACAAGAATTAAATATAAATGAATTAACTAAACTTGATCAGATGTTAATTGATAAAAAGGTTAATTCTACCCAAAAGACTCAAGAATCGAATTCATAGATTCAACAATCTGAGTCATCTAAGTCAGTTGACTCATCAAAAATAAGTCAAGATTCTAAACCCAAAGTTCAGAATTCTGGCTCATCTAAGTCACTCAGGCCTAAGCCTATTCAAAAACCACAACTTAAGTGTGAACTATTTCACTATACCAATCACTCAACTGATGATTGCTATAGGATTCTATACTGCATGATATGCAAAAGGGAGGATCATAGGACCTTAAATATGAAATGTATACTGCTTTACTAAAAAGAAGTGAAAATTACAAGGCTCAGCCTTATCAGTATGCATCTCCTTCCAAGCAGATCCTGAAAGCTAAGGCAAAGCCTTTCTCACCATGTACACACTGTGGTTTCAATGATCACAGACCTGATGATTGTAGAAACTACCCTAAGTGTAAAATATGTGGAAGTTATGATCACTTAACCTCAAGACACAACCGTGTCATTTATATAAGAGGATGAGTACTAGCTGAGTCCTCTTAGTCTAGTGAGTCTTCAATTGGTGTTAAGTGTAATGCATGTGGAAGCACTGTACACTCCACCACTGACCACAATGAATCCGATCACTTTAAAAGAGGTGAAAAAATTTAGGCTACAAAGGCCAGAGAGCCCACCAAAAAGTAGGTTCACAAAAGAAAATAACCTAAGTTTATTATTTGTGCAGAGACACATCAAGGAGCCCATTTGGTACTTGGACAGTGGATACTCAAGGAGTATGACTGGTGTCAAGAGTTATCTGCACAAATATGTAGAGCAACCAGGTCCTAAGGTAGTGTTTGGTGATAACTCATCTTGTATTACCAAGGGATATGGTTCAATAAACTGTAGGGGTATTACTTTTACTAAAGTAGTTTTTGTAAATGGTCTTAAGTACAATCTAATTAGCATCAGCCAACTTTGTGATGCTAAATACATTGTACAATTTGATGATAAGCAAGTGACCATCTTTAATGCTAACAAATGAATTGTCCTGATGGCACCTAGAAGAAATGATGTATATGTCCTTGACATGTCATCACTGACTCTAAATGGATCCTGCTTCTTTGCTAAAGCCTTAGAAAGTGTAAATTGGCTTTGGCATAAAAGGCTATCACATCTCAATTTTAAGAACATTAATAAACTTTCTAAACAAAACAAGGTTCTTGGCCTTCCTTCACTTGTTTATTCAAAGAATAAACCATGCTCAGCATTTGAAAAAGGAAAGCATAAAAGAGCCTCATTAAAAACCAACAAAACTTCGCAATCAAAAAATGTCTACATCTTCTTCACATGGATCTATTTGGACCTATCAGTCCAATGTCTGTGAACCATGAGAAATACACCCTAGTCATTATTGATGAGTACTCAATGTACACATGGGTTTACTTTCTTAGAAAGAAGTGTCAGGAAACTGAAATGATTATGTCTTTTATCAGGATGTGAAAACCAAAACCTCTATCTAGTTACTCAGATTAAGACAAAATCAAAACTGTTAATCATGGGAACAAAGTAAAAAAATTCTAAGCTTGATAGTTTGTAAAGTAGAAATGAATTTCCTCAGAACTTCTCTCTCCTTTTACACCTGAACCAAAATGTGTTAGCTTAGAAAGGACGAATAGAACCTACAATTGAGGCTGCTAGAACAAAGCTAAATGGCTAAGAACTCACTCAAAGATTTCTGACTTAAAGCAGTCAGAATTACACTGCTACACTCAGAACAGATATATTTGAGTTATATAGAATCAGTATTAGTGGGCGCCACAAAATTTCTCGGAACTGGATTCACATCCGCGTAAATAAATATTAATATATATATAAAAATATAAATTATATATCTAAGTGTAAAAACCAACACAATCAGAAAACGAGTAAGTAGTATCGAGCTTTCTTATCCCTGGTCGTTTTAACCCCAACGAGTCCAGTACTGGTCAAAT
This sequence comes from Tanacetum coccineum, assembly GCA_026074375.1. Classification (NCBI taxonomy): domain Eukaryota; kingdom Viridiplantae; phylum Streptophyta; class Magnoliopsida; order Asterales; family Asteraceae; genus Tanacetum; species Tanacetum coccineum. The sequence goes on along the minus strand of BQNB010017689.1, from coordinate 62,272 downwards.
CGATACGTAACGAGGAGATTAGATTTTGAAGTAAGGTGAATTGTTTGGTGAAAGTTTGACAAAGTCAAATTATATAATAAAGGACTAAAACGTTATGTAAAGAAAAACCTAGAAATGTAATCGATAAAAAAACTAGAAAACGAGAGCCCGAAATCCCTAGCAAAAGTGGGAAAAAACCAAAAACTTTAAAATAACCCAACGAAGAAAATTTTTGCTTCTAAACTACTCTATTGGCTCTAATAACGAAGAAATGAAAAAGTACTAGACCGAAAACGGGAGTTCGTATTTGTACCCAAAACGAGTCAAAACAAAATCCCGTCACCCGGACCCTTTCTTTAAAAATGGAAAGTAGTACAAAAATACCCAATGAAAAAATTTTAATATTATTTCCTACAAACTATATTATAAAATAAAATTTTCTAAAAAAACAAAAAATTTCTTTTTGTATAAATTTTTAATTATATTTATGAATTAAACAAACTTTTAACTAAATTAAATTATAAAAAACTATTAAATGAAAACTAAAAAATTTCTGGAAAACATTTCCTAAAAATACTTTTACCACTTAAACAATCCTACGAAAAAAAATCAAACTACACACAGCATATGCAATAAGGCCACCGAAAATAAGCACAAACAGCTTATAAGCCCTATAGAGTCTCAAAACCCCTTTAAATTAATAGGCCCTTTGAGTCTTTAGACAAAAAGATCCCAAGGGCGCAGTGAGTATAAGTGTTTGTGCAAAAGAGGGGTTTGGTATCTGCTTGGTCCCGGGTTCGATGTCTTGCTCACCCGTGCAATGTCTTTTCCCCCTTTTTTTATTTTTCGAAAAACTCTAGAGGTTAGAAAAATGGAACGAAAAGTCAAGTGAAAGTTAGGCAGGGCTCAAAATGATTGTAATTTTAAACACACTTAAGTGCAAACGAGTACCCTTAAACTTTAAGAAAAGAAGCAAACAAACACTATAACATCTCTCCTAGCGTATATTGCATTAATTAATAAAAGTAGGAAAAATGAGCTAAACTCCAAAACACGAAAGTTGTTAAAGAGCTTATTCTTAACAACTTAATGAAACAACTAGAACTTTTATCCAAAGAACAATAAGCTTAAAATAAGCTTAATTTTTGACAGAAAGCTTAAGAAGCATTAAAGCTATAAGAAAATTTTTTTAAGACTTTTTTTGCCCCTTTTTTGGTCGTTTAAGTTAAGCTATGGACTAAAATAAGCAAAAGGAAGTCTTAAACTAACTATATAAGCAAAGGTTCTAAAAATTTTAAAGCTAAATAAGCTGTAAACAGCTTATTTTTGACAGAAACTAAAAATGTAAGCTTAAAAACAATATGACTAAGTCCATGACGAAATAAGCTATAGAAAAAGCTAAGCAACCTAACAACTTACTAACATGATCTAAAGATAATCTGTTGGGGGACACAAAGGAGTCTTATTACATAAGCTAAATAAAAGCCACAAAAGTAAAAATAAAGCAAACCCTTTCACCTAAGTTATGCTTGAAAGACATCAAAGGGCTAGTTTGGTTAAGAATTAAGCCCACAAAATAAGTCTACTCTAAAGGTCCACTAAAACTTTGAGGGCTTATCTAAAGGCTATAAGCACTCAACAACATCGCCAAAAACATGGCTTTAAGAGTGCTTACATTGCTGAGAAAGGATGACCCTAAAGTTCCCCATTGCACCAGTGGAACGTTAAGGCAAATCACAAGGGCTTATTTGCAGCTTATTTAAGCTGTCAAATAAGCTCTAAACACACAAAAGAATCTCAAACAATTGAGTAGCTCCTAGCTAAGGGTGCATGTGCACCAATTTTCAGCTTTTAAAAAAAGATCAATTCTAACTTTGCTTATTTTTATGGAGAAAAAAGGGTGGTTGGGGCTTGTTAAAACAGTGGCAACTAATAAACTTATATGGTGAATTTGACCCAATAAGTCAAAATAACCAAGGGTTTTGACAGGAGTTTTAACATACACAAAACACAAACTTTTTGAGGCAAAAACTCTAACCTACAAGTGCTTAATCAAATAAGCACTTATGGGTTTCTTAAAAACCTAACAATTTCAAAGTGGGTTCATACAACCTTGTTATTTGAAAACAAATTTCACTAAAAAAACTTTTCTAAAACAGCTTTTAAACTAGCTCAAATTGATGCTTAAACTGACTTAATGTGACCCTATACCCCAAGTCAAAACATTTGACACCGTTTATTAGTGCTTATGCCATACACCCTTTTACTTAAAACTAGCCAACCAAAGTGGGCTCTAAAAATCCTATTTTAAAGCTAAAACTTTTAAAACCTTATTAATCCACTTCCACTTTAAAATGACCTATTAAACTATTTAAGCTATAAATAGCCTAAGCTTGTTTGAAAAATAAGCTAGTTTCCTACTAGTCTTTTTGCAATCTAATAAGACAATTTTACAAAGAGTTCTAAACTAAAGATTAACTAAGTTAACCTAATGAAAACTGAAAACAGCAAGATATAAAACCTAAACAAACATGTTTGCGAAAAGAATAAAAAGCAAATAATCTAGTGTACTAAAGCTAAAAATTAAGCTAAAAAACTGGAAATGAGAATTTGAAAACCTTGGATTTTGTTTGTCTCAGAAACCAAGGCCACTCTTTCTGAGTGATGGTCCTAAAAACCCTGTCCAAAGGCCCTGTAGACCTCTAAAATTGAGCTTTAAAAATCACAATGAGCTCTTGGGAGTGCTTAACACTTCCCAAATACTTCCAAAATGAATCTCGTGAACATTATGAATTAAATTCAACAAAGAAAACAGTATTAAGGAGCTTATATCAGCGATGTTTAAAGACTGAATTTAGATCTTATTAACAAGAATAAGTCTCTAATGAGCTTATTGAGAGCTTATTGAGAGTAAAAGTAGCTTAAATTTTTCATTAAAACTGTGAATTACAATTTGACATTATAGGAAATTAACATTAAAAAAAGCTTTACAGCTACTTTACTAAACTAACGAATAAAAACGACAATAAAAAACTTCATTAAAACTTTTATAAAAACTTGAATATCATCCACAATGGCTATAACAATCAAAAGCTTATAATGAATATGCATAGAAAAATACAACTATGTCTTCTTTATCTCTTTCTTCTTGTTGTGTGCTTGTTTGATAGACACACAACAGTATTTGTTTTGTTTTGAGTGAGAGGTTCACAGCTTTAAACTTGCCCCTTCTAATCTTCCAAATCAATCACGGGCCATCGAATATGTTCCTTAGAAAAGGGGGGTGTGGGCTTGGCCAACTTGGCACATTGTTCGTGGGAAAATTGTAGTGGAGGAGGCGGGGAGTTGATTGTCCATATAGGTGGGAAGGTCACAGGGTAAAAAATGGGTTAAACAACCCGTGAGTTGAGTGGGAGGGAAAAAGATGCGTGAAAATTGTTATGGATTGTAAACAAAGTGTAAAGTTTGGGGGAGTATGACGAAGGTAGTCCGTCATGGATTATGTGTTAATCACCCGTCCTCCTTGTGGATATAAAACTTGTGGGACTTGGCAAAACAAGTCCCCAAGAGTGTATATAACTCTTGGCCAAAATCGTCTCTTGTGAACAATTAAGGGGGGTTGAGGCAGTTTTTGAGCCCCCCCACTTGTCAACTTTGAGTATTTTGTCACAACAAGCCTTGTCCTTCTTTTATCTTCTCTTTTCTTTATACATAAAATATAAGGGTTGGATCAATATCAACCCATATAAACTTAAATTTCATTAAAAATTGTTGACTTTTTGGCTTCGGGGTTGACTGGACTTTGACCAGTTGACTTTCTCTAGTTGACTTTTTTAGACTTGATTGACTTTCCGACTTTGATTTGGCATTGAGTCTTTCACAGTCTTTTCCCATTATCCGAGTCCGTTTTGATCCATTTTGGCTTTGTTTTTTTTCGGCCTTGTTCTTAGTTATCCGTTCCTGATGGCACAACAACAATTAGCAAAACAAGCATATATTGGCATTTAAGTCCATTTTGGTTATTTTAAGCTTGTTTTTAGAAGGCAAAAGGTAATGTGTAATTAAGCACATACCAATCAAAATTAGTCAAAATACATGATATGACTCCCTATGAGATATTCAAGCAGAAAGAATTCAATGATATCATCTAACTTTCAAAGTGTACAGATGTCCTGTTTATTATACACAAACCTCAAGGATCATTGTATTGCTGGATAATACACATACCTTTAACCTAATAAAATACAGCTAAAAAGACCAATTATGAACAAAAAATATACAAAAAAATGCTTGTAAAAAGTCTATTTTGGAAATTGTGTCTTGTAGGTATGGATATATCACAAAAAGGACTAAAACGAAGCAAAACGGACAAAACCGAGCACGAGAATGGATAGAGTGTCAAAAGTCAAAGCCGAAGGCGAATTTATCTTAAGTCTTAACCAAATCCAATCCCGTTAATCCTTTAACCCTAAAATACCCTAAAAACTTTTACAACGTTAGTTCCTTAGGGACTAACACACATCAGTCCAAACCAATTATTAACAACAGAGAGCCATTCTGTACCTTAACCTTAAACAAAGATAACTCCTCGTTAACCCATTAAACCTATAACCCTTAACTCGACCCAAAATTCTATTTATAAAACAAAAGGCCCAAAATCATATCAAAAGCCCAACCCCAGCCTCGGTCAAACGCACTCAATATGAAAGTTAAAAATACTATTTATCTTTTACACTTTCCCTCCACGATTTCACCATGGACAGAGCAGGGTAAATCCTCCCATACACACGCATCAAGTGATTCTAGAAGGCAATTGCAAGAATAAAAGACACAATTTTTGGGAGCCACACGGCAATTCCCACATCATTTGATATGGATGAATAAAGGAAAACGTGTAAGTCAATCTAACTGCTAATGATTGGCGGAGTTAGAGGCGTTATTGATAGAGAGTTCAGAATTAGAGGATTTGGCGAGCGTTCCTAAAGGGATAGATTGGTTTCCTTTCACTCCTACTAAAAAGAAGGCCTCTACACAAGAATTAGAATATGTGAGTGTTTTAGCTTGAGCTTTAAAGTTATTTACGTAACTTATTGTCTCTTGCTATATCTTAATATTTAAGTAATTTTCATTTTCCAACTATTGTCTAAAACGTTTGTTAAACATAAAATCGGTTTAACTTTCAAATCGTTCTTATCCACGTTAAATTTCCTCTTAATGCAATTCTGGTTTAAATGTTAAAAATCTCCTAATAAGCTCTGAATCACTATATAAGCTAGCTATCATTCATTTAAGCCTTGAAAAGCTTAACTGAATAAGCATTCACTTCAAATTTCACCACAAAAATACCTCAGCTTAATTATAGGATAGACAAGCCAAACCTGTACGGGCTTTATGAGACAATACCGATTTGTTATTTACACAAGCTTGAGCTTGTATACAAGCGCTCATATGATCAATTCTTATGAATCCTTGTGTTAATAAGGAAACAATGTACTTTCATTTTCTCTTTTTAAAGTTTTAATTCAATCTTACCTAATTGCTGCTAATTTCTATCTAATTGCTTGCTTTATTTATGTTTAATATTATGCTTAATCTTGTTTCTCCATATAGCTTATTTCATTTTAGTTTACATAGCATATCATATTTGACTATTAGTTCTTTTATGTGGTTTTGATTATATATGTTAAGAAAATCCAAAAAGTAGCATATTAGTGTAGCTTATTATCTATTGCTAATTCTTCCAAAGTTTATGCTTAAGTAAAGTTCTTAGTCCACAACTTAGATCTAATCTGTTTAAAGTTTTACAACTATTTAAGACTGATTTAAGCTTAATTATGATTTACCAAAAACTTAAGAGGTGTTTAGATCAAGCAATTTATGGTTAGAACTTGATTTATTTTAATGAAATGAACATGGTTGTCCATTTAGCCCTAATTTTTGACACAAAACTAAGCTTTTAGTCAGAGTTTTTTACATAAGTTTGTTAAAGTTTAAAATTTAAATCTAAGGTCTTATGTATTCATGGTTTTAATTTGAGGTTTCTAAGTTTGACTAGTTAGCTTATTTGATTAGATCTTGTTTGGCTTAATGTGTTTATGGTTTGAATCTGTGGGGTTCTAGCTTTTCAATTCAGCTTAATTGATTAGATCTTAATAAGTGGCTATTGAGTGTTGATTTTAATCTTGTTTTGGTCATCTATGCAGTAAATATAGCTAGTCCTAGAATTGCATTTGTCATTCAAGTTTAAGTCATATCTGTCATAGGTTCTTAAAAGTTCAAAGCCTAGTTTTCAAAAGCAAAATTAGGTTAGATTAAGCTTGATTTATGGTCTAAAATTGATAGCTTAAGCTCATTAGGGTTCTAGCTTAATCTGTTTAAGCTTAGTTTTATATCTTGTCATCATTTAGTAGCTTAAATCTAGGCCTGCAGTAGCTTATTGTCCTTTATAATCCAAAAAGCCATAAGCAAAGTAGCATAATCTGTCTTTTTCAATTCTAATTTCTAGCTTATTTCTTAGGTGTGTTTGCTTAATTCTAGCTTAATTTAGTCATGTGAGTTTAGTTTCCTATCTGTTTTAGGTTTCTAGCTTATTTAGAGTGCTTATTTGTCTTTTAGCTTAGCTTAAAGTTGGTCATATTTCTTTAGAATCTGCCTCTTTTTAAGTCAACTGTCTTAATTGCTTTTTACTGCTTTTCTGCTTATTTTACTTAGCTTATTTGTAGTCCTTATAGCTTATTAGGTGTAAGACTTAGTATTTTTCAGCTCATTAGTTTTCTAGTTAGCTTATTGAGTCCAAAAAGCCCAAACAGTTTGGCTTAATTTTCTAAGTATTCAAGTAGCTAAACTGTCACCTTTAAGTAGCTTATTTCCAGCTTATTTTAAGTTTTTAGAAAAAGTTGTTTCACAAAAAGTTCTTATTTTAGTTGGTACTTTAGCTTTTTCAAATAAAAAAATGATTTGTAAAAAAGAAAGGCCACATGTTTCGAACCTGTGACCTCTCCTTTATAACACCAACACCTCAACACACACACTCATCACCAACTGCCCTTGGGACTTTTTCGTTTATAACTTGCACCATTAAATTAATATAGTTTCTTTTTCAGTTTAAGCTTATTTGCTTATTTGCTTAATTACTGCTTATTTGTTTCAGCTTATTTTTCCATTTTATTTTTCTTAAGTTTAGATTTGTTCAAAGTACTTTTCTATAAATTTTCCAGATTTTTATAAATTAGTTTAATATTTTTTATAATATTTTTAGATTAAATCTGTTTTTAATTCATAATAAATAAAATAAAAGTCAAAAAAATATAATTCTTTTTTCTAAAATTATTTTTAATCATTTAGGATTTATAAAAAATAAAAAAATAATTTTTAGGGTTAAATTTTAATAGTTTAGGTAATTAGTCGCGTTTTAGGATTCCCGTTATCGTTTTTAGGTTTAAATCTTATTTGCCTTAGTTGTTTGCTTGTTTTTAATTGTTTTTTGCATTTTCATAAGTAGAATTAGAAACCAAAATCAAAATCCTTGAAATTATTCAAAGCACGCGATCACGAACTTAACCGATTCTCAATTCACGCTTCATCGAGGAAACGACCCGAGAGGTTTTTGAATTTACTTTGGATAAAAGTTATCTTCTTAAATCCTTACGGAATAGTTACTACTACACTATTATTGATATTATCCTTATATACGTATCAGGACAAATCAATCATCTAGGCAAATTTGATGCAAAAGCTGGTGATGGATACTTATTAGGATACTCATTCAACTCTAAAGCCTTTAGAGTCTTCAAGACAAGAAGACAACAAATAGAGGAGACTTATCATGTCATCTTTGATGAGAGTATGGAAGCCATCAGGTTCACAAATACTTCAGTAAATGAAATTGGAATAGATAACTCATCTATATATCCTCCTGATGAATATCATCATGAGGATGACCCATATAGAAAATATCAATCAAATTTTGATATTTCATGCTACATCATTCCTCATGGTCGTTCACTCACTAAACTTGCCCAAGAAAAACATGTTCCTGAAGGAATTGCTCTAAACGAGCCTGATATACCTCACACCGAGGATGCTGAAGGTCCTCCTGACCTAATCAACACTAAAGGAACACATGAACAAAATGTTTAGGATGAACAAATTATTACCCAATCCACTGAAGGTCCATCTGGGCAAAACACTAAAGTCTCAGTATCTATTATTGAATCTTCAATCCCAGTTGTTCTTCAGTCTCATATATCCAATCAAGCCTCTACAAGTTCTCATCATGTTCTTTAGGATAGATGGTCAAAAGACCAACACATAGAACTTGTAAATATCATTGGTGATCCTGGTGAAGGCATGCTTACAAGGAGCATGGATCCCAAGCTCACAGCTGCCTCAGCTAGTAAATATCTATTTGCTGACTTTCTCTCTAAGATATATCCTAAAAAGGTATCTGAGACACTAAAGCACCCAGGATGGGTTGATGCCATGCAAGAAGAACTGAATCAGTTCTATAGAAACAAAGCATGGACTCTTGTTCCACCCCTTCATGAAAAATAGCCATTGGCTCCAAATGGGTATTCAGGAACAAGAAAGATGAGCATGGCATAACCACCAAAAAAAGCAAGACTAGTTGCACAAGGTTATAGTCAGGAAGAATGAATTGATTATGATGAAACCTTTGCACCAGTGGCAAGGATGGAAGCCATCAGGATATTCCTTGCCTTTGCTACATACATGAACTTCATAGTTTTCCAAATGGATGTCAAAAGTGCCTTCCTGAATGGTAAACTAAAAGAAGAGGTCTATGTAAAATAGCCCCCTGGCTTTAAAAGTAGTGAGTTCCCTGACTATGTCTGCAAGCTTGATAAAGCTCTTTATGGACTGGAACAAGCTCCTAGGGCATGGTATGAGACTCTATCTACTTTCCTTATTTAAAATAAGTTTTCCAGGGGAAGAATAGATAACACATTGTTTATCTATAAATCAAAAGGAAATGTCCTCCTTGTTTAGGTGTATGAAGATGACATTATATTTGGCTCAACAAGTTATAAACTTTGTAAACAGTTTGAAAAACTGATGACAAAGAAATTTGAAATGAGTATGATGGGAGAAATTACCTACTTCCTTGGACTGCAAATCAAGCAGGATGACAAAGGAATCTCCATTTGTCAAGAATAGTACACTAGGAACTTACTCAAGAAATATAAAATTTTGGACTGTTCCTTAGTAAAAACACCCATGGTTCCTCCAAACAACTTAGGTCCTGACCTTGCTGGAAAGCCAGTCAATGAGACCTCATATAGGAGAATGATTGGGTCACTGATGTACCTAACTGCAACAAGGCCTGATATCTAATTCTCCACAGTCTTATGTGCAAGATATTAGTCAAATCCAAAGGAATCACATCTACCTATTGTAAAAAGAATCCTCAGGTACCTGAAAGGTACTCCATCCCTTGGGTTGTATTATCCAAAATGTTCAGGCTTTGATCTAAAAGGATACTCAGACTCAGACTATGCTGGTTGTAATATGGACAAAAAAAACACCTCAGGTGCCTGCTAAATACTTGGTGGAAAACTGGTTTGTTGGACTGCTAAGAAACAGTAGTCAGTGGCTATGTCCTCAGCTGAGCTGAATATGTTGATACTGCTGGGTGTTGTGTAAGTATTGATGTGCGGTAGTCATAGGACTTCTACACAAAGTTTTACAACTCCCTAGATGTTTGTACCTAAATGTTGTCAGTATAGTTTAGGCAAGACTTGGGGTTGTTATCTGTTTATTAGAGGGACAATAGGTTGGGGAAAGGTCGACAGAGCTTAACCGAGATCTACGGGGTTGAAAGAAGATTATTTTTGTATTTTTATATTTTATAAAAAGCAGATAAATCATTGGTTTGAGAGGTTGGTTTGTTTAGCTAATTAATAAACTAATTATAATCTAAACTATACGGTGATAACTTTATGATAAAATAATGTATTTGCTTAATCATGCATTACTCATTAGATTACTTCTCCTAATCCTGATGCATTTGTACACTCGTGATGGATCTGTGTAAGAAATTTCCTAAGGTCATGAAACGAATTACACGAAACCTGACGTCTATTTAATATTCCGTTAAGGCAACTCACAAGTAGGTAAGTATGAATACTATTTACAATGCCCCTTAGAGTATTATTAAATGCATTGAAATATCTTATGGTGATCAACCATAATAGGGTGTAAGGTAGTCATGAAGACTGTCTACCGATGGTATCCTTATCTACACATCACGTTTCCATAGACGTCTATGATAAATTTAATATTTTGGGCTAGTTTTCTAAAGATAACGGGCACATCCATCACAAGGAACGCAATAGTAAAAGGATCTACGATCAATCTTTTATGAAATCATAAAGCAAATACAAAGGAGGGTAGTCTAAAATGTTATAAAGAAAGCTAAGAACATAAATCAATCAAAAATACATATAAAATATTGAATAATTAAAGATAGATTATCTTACTTTGTTTAAACATGGATTAAGTTCAGTTACCAATACATTTTTGAGGCACTTAAGTTCGGGCCTAAAAAGCGCTAATACTTTGGGTTGGCTCCATAATGTTTATACAAAATTACACACTTAAAACCATAAATTCGGCTTAATATATATAGAGAAATCGTCACGAAGGCGTCAAGTTATAGTCGTGACGCCGTCACGAGATAGAATCTTTCTAGGTTCTGATTTGATGTTCAAAAAGTTATGGTCATGACACATCGTTAATTTCTTGACGCCGTCACTAGATAGATCGCGACGACGTCGCTTGAATCCTGCGACGCCGTCTCCACGCACTGTTTGCACAAGTCTCCAAGAGATTTGGTGTAGGTCCGTAGTCTTGTCTATTTCTTCTCCAAATGAGCCCAAGTCACGTGTATTTCCTCCAAATGTCATCCAAGTGCCTTATAAAACATGGAAATCAAACGAGGATTATTAAGCACATAATCTGGGCATATTTACATGATTTAAGAGGGTTAAATGACCCCGAAATAGTGTATAAAATGACACCTCATCAAGTATTCTATGGATGAAAAGTCAACTGAGTAACTATGACATCCATTATAAGATGGTACCCATTTTTTGTGACAACACAGTGCTTTGCTTATATCCAATACCAGTTCCTTTAATCAATAACATGTATATTGATTAAGTATCTCTTCATCAGGGTATATATCCTCAAGGGAGATATTGAATTACACTTCATCCTTACTGAATATCAGCTAGCTGGATATATTCACTAAACTTCTGGACGAACCTATGTTCATAAGACTGAAAGCAAAGTTAGGCATGCTAAACATAGATTGATCAGTCTCACTGATCAAATATATTATGTATGATGTATATTCTTCTCTCCCTGATACCTTCTCCCTGAAACACATATGAACCCTATGACACTGAGGGACACATTAAATGAAGTAATTAATTGCTCCAAGTCTTTAGTTACTTAATGTCCTAGGTTGGTGAGTGAACACATTAAATAAAAAACAAATATTCTTTATCTAACTGTAATCCAACAGTCGTGGGTCCCCGCTTCTCCCATATATCACTCAAATAACCCACTATGCATTAAATGCACACTTACACAAACATGATCCCTTCCCAATATGTCTTGTCAAACGTCGTTTGATCGTTATCCATACGTCATGCCTACAAAAAGTGCTTGACAAAGAAACGGAAAAACAGTTGCTGAAACGAAAGGGATAGTACAAGTGGGATGGCAACATTAAATAGGGGTTACCAAACCATTTTTAACCTTTTTCAAAAAAAAAATTTAAAAATACTCACACCTTTTCACATCCACCTATAAATACCCCTAACCAAAGAAGCAACGCACACAATATTTTACAAAGCAAGAAAACTCTGCAAAAATTTGCTCTCAAAGCCAAAAGTGTGTGTTCTTCAAACTTTTCTGGGTAAAAACTTTTATCAAACCACTTTTCTTGGTCAAAGTTGTATATCTAAGATATCCATCTTAGCATTCATACAACCTTGATAACATATCACTTATTTCACGACATCGATCAAGGTCGGACTCGATTTGTGACCATTTGGTAAGTGATATATTGCCATTGTCCTTTTGTTTCAAAACTATCAAAAATGGTAGCAAATCAAGCAATTAAGTATGCCTCTTAGTGTGTTGACTTAATTGTGGAATCTTTAATTTTTCACAACAATAATGTTATAGGTAATTTTAGTTATACACAAACCGCCCCAGCCTATCATGATATTTGCAAATACTTAAGGAATTGCCCTTTAGCTGAGGCTTTTACCAAAACACCCTCAATAATGTACCAAAACTTCCTTAGGGAGTTCTGGTGCACTACTAATGCTTATGACAAAACCCACCTACTAATGACTCTGAGGCTCACCCTCTTAAGGAGTATTTAATTAAGTTCTCAGTGATGAATGGAAAGAAGCCATTAATCCTTGACTATAAGACCTTTGTTGAATCTACTAGGCTTGATTATGCCAAAGGCACCTATGTGTCTCACCCCTCTCCTGAGGTTGTGAAGGCTGAACTGGCCAAAATTGTTGAAAATCCAATTCTATTAGATAGGACACCTGTCTTGAAAACTACCTTTCCCGTAGCTTGGAGGATTTTGTTCACATTTGTTGTTTAGGTCCTCGGCGGGAAATATTCTTCCACCGAGCAAGTAAACTCCATTCACCAACTCATAGCCTATTGTCTCCTCACAGGGACAAAGGTTGACATAGGAGAGATTAGTTATAGTGATCTCGTAACCAGGCTAACGAACAAGTCTAGGCAAAGATATGTATCCTATCCTAGATTTGTTTCTTGTGCCCTTGCAGTGTTACTGGGTCCTGATTACACTCAGGTTGAAAATTTTGGGAGTTCTCCTACCATCCTGAGTAACTCTAATTTTTCAAAGGACCCATCCAAAGTTACTCCCATCGAATTAACAGCCTTCATGGTTGCTGTAAACAACCGTAAACATTTAGTGACCCCACTTCCTTTTACTGTAAAGAAGAAGAAAGGGAAGTCTCAGACTATGACTTCAACCTTACCCCAGTCACAGGGCCCTTAGGCTTCAGGGTCACTGCCTCAAAAGATGAAGAAACCTAAGTCCAAAAGATACCCACTGAGACCAAGGTAACATCACCCTAAGCCAACAGAGGGTTTTAAGCAATCCCACTCAGTCTTCTCGGGCACCGTACCTGATCCCCAAGATCCAGAGAGAAACATGTAACTCGCTTGTACGGGATTCCCTTCCACACTCAATAAGGGCACTCGTAAATCACAACTTTTGCCTGAGGGCGCAACTACTGATCCCAAAGACTCAGGGGGAAACGATCAACCCGCTGATAAGGGATTCATTCTAGGGTTTCTAATTAAGGTACAGTTAAAACCATGCTGTTACCTGAAGGGGCACTTAGGGATAAAGACTTAGAGGGAAACAAAACACTCGCTGATACGGAACCAATCAACCCCATTGTTGCTGATCTGTTAGGTACTTGTGTTAAGTACAAAGTGGATGAAACCTATACCACTCGATTAACGTACCAGTCCTTGACTGAAAACAAAGGCAAGACTTCTTCTGAAGTGGAGCCGGATACTGAACCTTTGCAACTCAAAACCTTTGCTGATGTCCAAGCTTTTCTACTCTCTGAGGATGAAATGGCTCAAGAGAGTGATGATGAGGAAGTATTTGCTGATGGAGAAGACATGGATGAAGATACTTAGGCTGATGAAGAAGAACATCCGTCTCCACCAAACACAAACAAGCCTGAACCATCTCCAGCTCAAGAAACTCAAGAATTAGACTCTAACTCTTCAAGTCCTGACCTCAAGAAATATGACAACATTCTACCACTCACTGAAAGATAACTGGTAAAGTATCTTAGAAAAGTATCTCGAGTGTTGTTTAACAGGCTAACTAAAGATCAGTAGGAAAAGCATGGAGAAGCCGCAGTCTCTTATTCTGACCTCAGGGCCTCCATTGAAGGGTACTATGAAGAAAATGTTAATCATAGGGAATAGACTGACAAGCTCATTCAGGCAACCATGGATTCTCTTGACAAGACTGTCACTGACAGGACTAATCTTCTCAAGGCCTTAAATGGAGTCATTGAAACTCTCCAAGTCATTCAGGATACTTTCAAGGATGATCCAGCTCTTAACAAGAAGGTTATTGAGGCTATTAAAGCCTACAACAAGAATTCAACTACTCTTACTGAACTGCTCACACTTGTTAAAAACTTTGACTTTTGAGGATTGAAGTCTTCAGTTGAATTTCTTCAAGCTACTGCTCTCAAACAAGAGGAGCACTTAGCTTTATGGGCCAAGTCATCAACTTTTATGGCTTGGAACCTTGGTCCCAGGATGACTGCTATTGAAAGTTCTCAGGCTGAAATCAAAAATGAAGTTTCTTCTCTTAGGCAAGTCACTTCGGATATCAAATGTATGATGACAAAAATCTATCAGGCCTTCAAAGGTTATCTTCTACCCCTCAAGCAGTGTGTCACAAACAACACTTGCTATCACTGGAGGGCCAACAAATGTTGGGGGAGGAGGAGAATGTCACACCAGTTGTCATTGAAAAACCTACTTCTCATACTAAGGGGAGACTTACGACATAAATGACGATAAAGTAGAAAAGGAACAAGTGTCTGAAGAACCAAAACATGTAGTTCCAATATCATCTGTCAAACCTACTGAAACTCCCGAAGTACAACCAATCACTACCATCATCCCTAGATCACAACATGAACCATATATTCCTTAAAGAGAAGGAAAGGCATTGCCACTAATTATTAACCTAATGTTCAAACAAAGCTGGTTAAAGCCTCATCTATTGTTCGCCCTGATCCTGATGCTCCAATCCTTGTTCCTTACATGATAAATGGGAAAATGTTCTACCTCACTGAAGAACAAATTCAAGCACACATGGACAAGGAAGATCAGAACAAGAAGGCTAAGGAAGAAGCCAAATGACTTGCAATGACCAAGACTGAAGTAATAAAGATTGTACACGAAAAGGCTGAAAATATTAGAATTGATCCAAAGAAATTCATCAGTACAAAGGCAGGTGAAAAGTTTAAAAAGGCTCAAGATGCTGAGATGCAGGTTCACAAGAGGCAACATACTGAGAAGGTTAAAAGGCTGACAAAGCTCAACAAGAAGAGAGCTAAGCAGTGCATGTAGACTATGTCAAACAGACTCAAGCCAGAGCCCATCACTGATATTAAAATCCATCCTAACTCCAAGCCTGCAGTACTCATTGTGTACAGGAACAATGATAAAAGGAACTTTTATGTTCATAACCTATTCAGGTTTGCAGACTTTAGGAACACTAAGTTGGATGAATTTGGTCCAATCATTAAAAAGAAAAATAAATCCATCGTTAAAGACCTAATGACATCATTGGGTAAGAGATATGAAAGACTGAATAAAATCCCTGAAGAACTTAGAATTTATTCTACTCTCCCTGCTCCTGTCCCTGAACAAGTTCCATCCCAAGCTCAGGAAGAAAAAGGAAGCATAAGGAGTTAGAACCATAAATCAAAGTGCCTAGGCGGGAGTGCAATTGAAGTCTCCCTGAAGGTATTCTATTTGTAAATAATATGGTCATCAAAGAACCTAAGTATGGGATCTTCTTCATGATATGTTTGGTGATCAAGCCTTTCAAAGATGGAATGATATTCACACGGTTGGAATAGACCCTCGGGTATCATACTTAGTGATGGCCTCAATGATTAAGATCTCAGAGAATGCAAGATTCAACCTAAAGCTAAAGAAGTTGATTGCTGAGCACCCTGACCAAGAGAAGCTTCAGTCTAAGAAAGTAAAGCTGGAAGCCATTGGGTACATGTTAGACTAAGTACTTATATTGTAATTTTGTTTATATTTTGTAATAGATTAGTAGGAAATATAATCCCCGATCAATGAAGTACTTTTTAGTTACAAGTATCCCTTACTTGCTTTCTAAACTCAGTGTGAGAAGAAGCTGCATTTACTCACTCACACTGAAAAACACTTAGGCTATATTTATATCCAGATAGGGGGAGATTGTTGGGCCAATTCAGTGCCTAATGGTCTTTCACTTAGGATTTGAATACAAAATATACTAAGTGTTAGTAACCTTTAAAATTTTAAGGTTACTGAGTGAACAATCACTCAGTGAGTTGCCTCCAAGATGCTCAACCTGAGTCTACAAGAAAGACTCTAGCATTCAGTGAGGCAGTTCTCAGTGAATGAAGCCTGAGCCAAAAAAGAATGTTACGGGTTTAGTGAGTTGTGCAATAAACTCACTGAACTCTATACGATCTCCAACAACTAGAAGACCCTGAAGGTGAAAGACTAAAGAATAGGCAGGATAATTTGAAACAAATAAGTCCAAGCTCTTATCTGCCTAAAGTCAAACCATCTTGAATAGGGTATAAATACAAGGTCAATGTCAGCACTGATCTTAGAAAGTGTTATTGTCCCATACTTAGAATAGAAATGTAATAGAGACAAAAGTGTACAATATGTACTAGCCTATTAGCATTGGGACACACACTTATCACCCATGTGGGTATGACCCTACCTATGTAGTATAAATAGCAAACGTCTTGTAAAGGAGTAGGTTAAGTTTGTGCATTCAAAGTCATAACTTTCACAAACACCTACTCCTCCAAATCTACTAAGTCCTTGAGTGAGCTTAGTTGGTTAGCATAGTAGTTAAATTTGCATAACACTTTAGGTTTATGCAAAGTTATTAGTGAGGAGATCACACAAACATACATTGTCATTCAATCCCCATTGTAGTTCCTCATACAATGGGGTATAATTCTTAATAAAAAGAGTTAAACGTTAAAAAGTTATTTTTGTGTCTTTTACTTATTGTTAATCTTTACTTACACAAAACCTTTTCAAATAACTAAATGTGCTACTTTACTTTCATGTCATGGGTTAGTGAAGCTTAATTTTGTAGTTAATATTCTCCAACTAAGAGGGAACAACATACTCCTTCCGTCACAAATTAATAGTCCACGTTTTCTTTTTGTGATGTCCCAATTTAATTGTCCACTACTAAAAATAGATAGAGAAGTTTGATCAAGTTTACCCTACTACACTTGTTTAAAAGTATTATTACAAACTTTAAAGAAGACTTTAATTAATTAGCTATGTGTAAAACTATCATTATGCTAAAAAGTAAGGGAAAAAAAGCTGTCATAAATGCACTTTTCTTACATTATATGTTTTTAGTCGGGAGACAATAATTTTGGGACGGAAGGAGTATAATATAATCATTTTTACCATCCATCATTTGAAAATTTATAGAAGAAGCTGAGTAACATTAATGCTCCAAATAATGTTGATGACGTTGTTTAATAAGCTCTTACGAAAAAGTTTTACGTGCATCGTTAGATATTGTAAAATAGTTTTAAGATTTAATTTTCAGTTTCGGTAAATTTTTCATATGTTCTTGATATATTTTAAAATCATTCTTTGAGTTGACTTATCATATATTACAACATTTTCAATAAAAGTTTGATTATTTTACGTTGTATGCACAAACGCTGCACGAAAACTTAACCATAATATCGCAACTATAATTATACGCCATTATAAATTATCATACACGGATACTTGCCTAGTATATGTATATGTGCATATTTGGGTGAGGACGTACACGCATTTTTGTTTCTAAACATATCTTCATTTTAATTTAGTTACATGGAGAAGACCCAGGTTAGAGTAAGCAGTTAGCAGTAGTTGTTTGTTTAAATAAAGTGTTTGGTAACATGTATCTAGTTGTAATTATAAAGTGTAAAATTACGTAAAAAGACATGTACACCTTAACATAAAAATTGTTTAAAAAAATAATAAGGGTATATATGTAAAGAGTCAGAACGCTAGCGGTAAGTGAAAGGATTAGTGTTCAAAGAAAAACTTCTTTCATAAATGATACTCATAGAAATGTCAATGGGTCACACCGGTGCTCAATAAACATAACATGCATGATGGTAATGAGAAAAGAGTGATAAAATAGAATAAAAATGATGATGAAATGAGAATATGGTAATATTCTTATAGATGTATAAAATAGTAATTATCCAAGGTGTAAATAAATTTATATGTGATAAATATATTTACGTATAAAAGGCAAAAATGCAATCCATCTGTCTATAACCTATATAAAAGAAGGTTTTTGAAACTATGATCTTGCCCCAAAATCCTAAGAAAACTACACGTGGATAATCCCTCAATAATCAACGGCTGACATTTAATTTTCTAAAAAAACCCTTCCAACAAAACCATTGCAGCAGATTTCTTAGAAACAAAAACCCACAGCCTCTCACCTTCAATCAAGTACTATCCCTAGATCTGTGAACTCCCCAAAATTGAAATTCCCCCAAATCGATCGGATCCTCAAATCAATTAATCAAAAAATCAAACACAATAAAAAAAACTGATGATAAATATATATGTGGGTCTAAATTAAACTCGGGATCCATGGATTATGAAGCTAGAGCCGTATACACTTGTTGAATATGAAGATGGGTTAAAAAATCCAGGCTGTTTAAGATGCATACTACTTATCAGGTTATTTTTACTTTTTATAAATTTTGGGTATTAAATTTTTTATCATAATTTATTTGAATTATTGGTGATTATCAGTTTTATAATAAAACTCGATTGTTTTTATTTTTTATGTTCCATTTGGGATGAATTTTTGAAATGGCTGAGGTATATATATGATCATCGTTTTGTATCTTGCTTCCTTTAGTTTTCGTAGACAATCTAACTAATTATGTGTTTTGTTTCATATATGAGTGTATGATGATTTGTCTCGACAATTCTTTCTGGCCACCACATAAAGAATCACCCTCCAAGATGAGGGATCAAGCTACTGCTATTGAAAACTATTATCACGCTAAAATCCAAGTAATAATTCTTTCTTGCATCTATAATATTTTTATTATTATCCAATACTATATGTTTTTGTTGTATTCTATCATATTCATTCTTTTATATAAAAGTTAATTCATGTCATGTGATTGTTACAGTCTAATCCAGAGAATACTGTCAGCATACATACAACGGGTAAGATGTCTCTTGGATTCTTGCTTTTACCTACCAATGATCGTAGAGAGACAATTTTGGCACGCATTCATGCTATAACAGAAGCTGGTGGGATGAATGCGGCAGACGCGCTTGAAATGGCTTGAAATGGATTTGAATATCATGACAACATAAAATTATGAAGGCGGATGATTCTGTTTGTTAGAGGGTATGTATGTTTATGTTAAAGCATTGCACAGTTTTTTTGTATGTTTGATCTAAACATGAATGCTGTGTGTGTTACTTGGCTTACAGTACTCTAATAGAAACAAATGATAACTTGGAAAGGATAAGAACCTTCTTAAAATTAAAGAATGTAGCTCTTAATGTTGTCATCATTGGTAAACATAAAAAAGTGAGTATTGAACAACTTGAGGCATTGGTTGTGGCCCTTGATAATAAGGGAAACAGTCACATTGTTCGTGTTCTGTCTGCATCTGCTGTTTACCAAGCCATACTGAGGTTTATCATAATTATTTTCTTGAACTTATTATTGCTTGCTATAAATTATTGGTTTTTTTCTTATATCTAATACATCTTGTGAACATTTATTATCAGTCCTCTGATCTTCCCCGATAGTGGTCGCCTTTTAATGGAAGAGGAGACAAATAATCAGTCTTTTAGCTTAAAGTATGTGCAAAATAAAGTTGCTTGTTGATTTGTGTTGTTCATGTCTTTCTGAAGCTGAATTGTTAAAGGTTTTTTTGGAACGTTAAAATTTGGTTGAAACTTTTTCCAGCTGACCGTGTTGCCATATATACTTTCTTAGCATTAGCATATCTTGAGATACAAACTATTTTAAGAGATAACCAACGCGTGAAACAAACTCTGTGTCATAAACTTCTAGAAAATTCACTTACATTGAGGTTTAACTGTAAGATAACCTTTTCTCCTTTCTTCATTGTCTTCACAACCTTTGATAGTGCAACGCAGAAGTAGCTTGATCAAAAGAATCATATCAGCAACAAGCAAAATAATTGTACAGCGCATGTTGTTATTCACGGTGTTCATAAAGTGGTGAGAGAAGTGTTGAGGTTGGCTAAGAGGTGAAGAAAAATCGGTGTAGGTGACATTGTAGGAGTTGTGTGCATGGTAGGATCTTGTGGGAAATGTATGTGTTGTAAAACCAACAAATTACAATATTGCACCAAAATGGTGTTCACTTACAATGCATTTATAGCGACAGAAGCTTTACACAAGGAGGCTTCTCATCTGTCATGGTAGTCCATCGAAAGTGAGCAAAACAATACTCCCAAACTACCCTTCATTTCATACAGGTGACATTTAAACTAATAATCAAATCATGTTTTTGCAGTTATGTTGTCAACATACCAGATAAGTTATCCCCTAAGCAGGCAGTGCCATTACTATGTGCAGGAGTGACAACTTACAGCCCCTTAAACAATATATCAACTCCAAAAAGCTAATTAAAGCAGGAATAGTGGGTAATCTTAAAATCCTATATTTCGTAGGTGTGTCAGGAATGGAAACTACGATGAAATACTAGACCTAGAAGCTTATGTTAGAAAATTGTCGACAATGCATCCAAAGTAAGTTTTTCTTTTAGTCCTCATTACAAGTCGCATATCCTTGAGCTTTTCTTAATTATATTTTTGTACCTATTTAATCTTATCAGGTCAAATTGGAGGGAGATATTAACCAAGTTGTGGCATATTACAAAATGAAAATGAAATGCTAAAAAAGGAGTTCTAAGATTAGATACGAGGAGAGCAAGTTTCATCATAGACAATATTAAGTGGCACATAATCAATATCATAAAGGTTAGACTTCTACATATTACTACACAACACATAATCAATGTGGGAACAAAATTTTTAAGGTGAATTTTGATGTGGGTACTGTCTAAAGTTTTGATTGTGTTATACTAAAAATAATGTACTAAATACTAAGTGGTGTTTGGTATTGAGTTTTTAAAGTGACCCGTTTTGCTATTTTTTTAACCCAGTCTCTCCAGACATGAGTAATATTGTCACTTTCCCTGTGGGTTCTGATTTGTTTCACTGTATTTTTCTTTCTCTAGGTAACCCATTTAACTTATGACCAAATATTTTACTTATTTGTGGAGCATAAAAGGATGCTTAAATGTGTATCATCTTTTATTGATGTATTTATTCTGATTGTGCTCATTGTTATGGTTCTCATCTGGAATTGAATCATGGATTTTTTTAAAAGCTTTGATATGCTATCTTATACATGTTGGTTGCGCCCGTCAAGTTAAAATTTGGAAGGTATTTCACTTACTACCACGTTTAAGATTTTTTTAACTCACTTATATTAAGCTTTCTTCTTTGCTAGGTGATGCTTTTGTGGTTTGTAAAAAGATTTGTTTCTTGCTGAATTAGCATTTTTTATAATATAAGTATGATTGGATAAATGAGTAAATAGTTTGAATGGTTAGATTCAAGTTAGGAATTATAGCATATCATTATCAGTATATATATATATATATATATATATATATATATATATATATATATATATATATATATACATATATATCATATTTATGTGTTAATTAAGTTAATGGATTTGTTGGCATTTAACACCAATATTTTACTATGATACAATTTTTTAAACTAATCTTGTTGTCCTATTAGGGTGATTTAGATGGCAATCAAAATCAGTTTGTGCTGGGATTATCCTACCCGCCATTCCCTTTTAAGTTTATTAACCCGTTTTGGACTTTTTTAGCACCCACATTAAACCTTGACAGGAAGGTGTGGTCTGTGAACTCATGTTGATTGTATTATCAGTAAGGCTTCGTAATGTGAGTATATAAATAATTTTGACTTTAATTTACTGCTTATGCAGTAATTTTGGAGCGTCGTCTAAGGGAAAAAGATGCAAGATAGCAAAGTTTTGGTTCAAACAAAATGATGGAGGATGGTTATTTTATATAACCCTGTTCATGGGTGAGTACACCACATATTTACAATTATGTTAATTGTCTCATATCTTGGTCCTTCTTTTAATGTCCCCAGCTTCTAAAAGTATTGGTCTCGGTGGCCATACAACCATTAATCGGCAATAATATTTTCAGAAAGTAGCTGTAGCGCCGCACCATCGAGAGATACAAGGAAAGCTTAGTATCTACAGGTTAGCATGTATTCGATTCATTTTAATTGTCTCACATGTTAGTCCCTCTTGGTAGTATGTAGTTACTGTGCCGACGAGAAGAAACTCATGCTTTGCCTACAAAGGAGCGCAAGTCACCAATGTTAATTTTATGTATAGATTTCAACAGTTCTATTATTATATTTAGTTTTTTTTACATGTTTTTGTTTATTTAATTCAAACATAATGTCTTGATTCTTCTGATATAACTGAAATTTGTTAGGAAAAGGGTTGTAATGTACATGATTCCTAAGTGGTTCACTATCTTCCCTTTCTTGAATGTCTGCACATTTTTTTCTTATTGGATCTGGTTTTTTCATTGGTTTTAAAAGGAATAGTCTGAGATGTGGAACCTCCAATGCATCCTATGTTTAAAGGTCATAACGTAATGTTCTCGGCGACAATTTTGATTGAATAAACATGAGAGTATAATAAAATAGCTTATCTGTGAATTGAATTTTTGTTTGACAACTTATGAGCTTTTCCAAAACTTTTCTTTAAGTTCCAAAAAAAAAAAGGACCAAAAATAAGCTAATTCAACACTCCTAAGACTTCTCTGCTATTTATAAGGGTTTGCTGGTACCTAAATCGTAAATAATACAACACTTTGATTCTGTGCTATACACATACCTTAATCGAGCCATTTTATGGATAACGGGTTCGTCAAACTCAGTTGATGTTTTAGATAAGATAAAACTAAAAAAATTCACCAGCTTGTATAAATGTTAGTTTTTGTTTTTAGGTCATATCATATTAGAGTTTAGTACTTTTCTTTTTTATGCGTTAAAAAAGCGGATAGTTTGTGATATATGGGAGTAAACTGAATTATGACAAAATATAAAACATGTAAGATGGATAAGGAAATTTTTGTGAATTGAAAGTATGAAGTACCTTCAGGATTCAGTCCAGGGTTTTTTTTGTGTAACAGATCACAAAAAGAAAAGGTAACTGTGGATGATTGATAAAATTAATTACTAAATTATGTCCAATCCCTTCAAAAGCAGTAGAGGTAATTTAATAATTAAATCATATCATTAGCCATTTTTAATTTGTAATAAACTGCATGCTCTAAGCTGCAAAAATGACGCCTTTTTTGTTACTGATTTGCACAACGAACATAGAACCTGGATCACCGAGTAAGTTAAATATCTGTGTGTATCATTTTGTTAAGGGATAACTAAAGAATATGACCTTTTTGTACTCTATCATACATCTATGTAAATCTTGCACCTTTTGAGTTTTTCATGGTGGTTGTGGTTGATATTAAACAATTCCTTACACCCCTTATATTTAAGCACTGAAACTGATTATTGTCGAATTGTGTGTTTGCAAAAAACACATTTGACACATAATGTTTCAACTCACCAATAAAAAGTATGGTTCTAATGTTTTTTCAAATCTTTTGTAGGGGTGAACATTGACGTGAACAGGAATGATCATGTTATTCAAACACAAGGGATATTGATATACTTGACGATGGTTATACATGTAGAAACTATGGGCATAAAGTGGTCAAGGCAAATCCTAATCCAAGGTAAAGAAAAGTTTACTACATTTTCGCTTCATTATATTAAATGGTAAAATCTTGGTTTCTAATTTGTAGTCTGTACTATTGGTTTAATGTATGCATGAGTTACTGTAAATGCGCAAACACAAATAGAAACAAAGCTGCAAACGCAAAGTACATTATGGTGTGCGTATTTTGTGGAGTAGATGTACATTATGGTGTTTGGTTTTAGAGACTCGCTGTGCCATATTTAAGTTTACAAACTTGACTTCTATATTATAAGGATGTAGTATCCAGTAGACTTAATCTGAACAGTTGAGAACAATTGTAAAATGAGATTGTGTGTTGTTACTGTTTTATTGCAAGGAATGTATTAGTTCTTGGAGTAAAGGTAGTATTGAAAACTTATCATTTGTGTACATGTTAAGCATTATGCAGATAATATAGATTTGTGTACCTGTTGAGCAATATTTTTTTTAACTTCAAGTTTTGTGAACTTTTAGTTATAATGTTTATCTGTTGTTTGTGTTTGGAAGGACGATAATGAATGTAGCTTCTACTAATGCAACTCTTTCTAACGCGACGATAAGAATTTGGAATATCTGCTCAAAGCCTTTGGCTCCAAGCTATGTGCTGATGACATGACCTCTAAATTAGTGTGTGTTGGTCAACCAACGCTTAATTCTAAAAACAACATTGAAACAATGTTGTTTTTTAAATGATAACATAAAACAGAAATCAGACCAACTTATCTAAATCGAACAACTATCAAATGTAATAGTTTGAACAACCAAAAACAATATCGAACAACTATCAAATGTTTTTTTCCAACAATACCTTAAAGCTCCCCGCCCAACGGGCGGGCCTTGAAACTAGTATATAATAAAAGAAGGTTTTTTTGAAATGTTGCTTATGTCACAAATGACATCAGTAATGACATCATAAATGATGTCACTAATACCAACATGGAAATGCAAATTATTAACTATGAAATCCTTCATTTCATTTAACTCTGCCATTTAATGGTGATTGTTTGACTTTTGACTCACAATTAATATGAGCCAAAAATTATGCAAGGTTACCATAAATACAATGTGCTTTTATTCTCCCATAAATCAAGTGTTTCTTTCATACAAATTCTTTGATATGTTCAAAATTCAAACAATTACTCATCACGGGTATATCTTCATTGCTATCGCCATACTTTTTTTTATGTTTAAATTCACACTAAATGTTTCATCTTCTTTTTTAGTAATACGTTTCAATTTTCACAGGTTGATTTGGAGATGTCGAGATAAACCCAATTGAAGAATGAAATTCAAGATGTCTTTTATTCTAACTCAAATTTGGTTTGGTTTATTCGAGTAACATCCATATCTTTTGATGCTTAATTATAATTTTAATAAACATTTTTTATTGATTGAAGGTCTAGATTCATAAATTTGTTTGAATTGAATTTGATATTATTTTGGTGATTTGAATTCACAACCTCGACGTCTTTTTTTCTTAATATCGAAAGTTCATTCATCTCATTTTCGAAGGTATGTATAAATCAAAATTTATGACTAAATGTTATGTGTCAATCAGATTAATACAAAATTAAGGGTTTAACTCATATGTTTAGTTTCAGTATATAATCCAAATTTAGGGTTTAAGTCTCGATATAAACTTTTTTGGTTGTCTGTTAAAATAGGTTATATTTCGATCTCATCAAAATCCATATGCAAGCTGTAAAACTAAGTGAAATCAAAAACCGGGTTTTGTTATTGTTGGTTGAATCGACTAATATTTTGAATGTGTATGTCAATTGATAGTCAAATATGGTAATCTTGGTTGTCTGTTCCAACTTTCAAAACGAATTAATGGATTTTTAATCATTTTATTAGTTTTGTGCTTTTGTGGCTTTTTCATAATTAGTAAGAAAAGACTACTCTTTTAATGATCATGGTTGATGTTTAAATTATTTACGGGTTGGCTTATTAGAATGGTGAAACTTTGTTAGTAGGGGGTTTTAATTCTGATATTCAGGTTTTCTACGGGTTGGCTTATTACAGGATATGTCATCTTAAAGCTGCCTAACAAGTGTTTGATATAATGCTTAACGATGGTTGTCGTGTAAATGAGGGAACACTTAGTCTTTCACAATGTTGATTTATAATTTTTTAATGTTGTACATACATTATAAAGATCTATAATATTTACTCTTTATTGTTCTTTCCTATGGCTATATCTAACAACTTATATTTCTCTCTGTCACTTAATTGAGATTGTTTGACTTTTGACCCACAATTAATATGAATAAAAAATTATGCAAGGTTACCATTATGAATTCATACATATGATACATATGAGGTATCACACATTCATTATAATGAATGTACAACATTGAAAAATTATGCATAAACTAATTATGTAATTATCGCTTCAGGCAAGATCTTTCCAGAAGAATCAATTGTTTCAGGTCAGCAAGAAACTTGAACCGGAAGGTAATCTATGCTTTGTGACTTTCATGCTCTGTGATTATAAAAGTAAGATGCTCTGCTCTAATTTATAAATTTGATTACTGTGCTTTATTCTAAAATTGCTCATTGTGACTTGATTTTCATTCATATTTATTTATTATTGTTAAAACCGGTGGGTCGATCTATTCTCTTTTTAGTCCAGTTGTTTGAAGTTTGTAAATACTTGTGTTAATGTGTTAAAATTATTCTTAAATAAACTATTACTTGGTCTTTTTATCTCCAATTGCAAGCATGAATCTTAAAACTATATCTGTTAAATAAACTATTACTTGGTCTTTCGAAATTTTCCGCTAAACGTTTGAGAATTAAATTTTTGTAAATTTTAGTGTTTAAACTTTGATTTTTTAAACTTTTTATAAGCCACCCGTGATTTATCACGGGTTTATAAGCTAGTGTCACATATAAAAGAAAATATAAGTACAACCAATTACTTTTAGTCAAGCGATATTTAACTAGTCCAACAGTGAGGTTGTGAGATTAATTCTCATTAAAAACACATGCAAAATTATATGTAATATATTTAAGAATTTTATGTTAAAAAAGGATTAGAAAAAAACAAAAGAGTATATGAGGTCTTCAAATTATTAATCGGTGATCTGAATTGATTGCTTTTTCTCTTACTCTTCTTACATCATCTTCTATTTTAAAACTATACAATTACCAGGAAACCCGGTAGCAACCTGTTTTTTGCTATCCGGGTGTCCATGACCCATTTTTAATTGGCCTAAAGGATAAGTCCAGCTCATAGTTCAGTTATCTTAGGTGAGTTAGTGGAGTATTATGAGACATCCCTCACACACGTGTTTCTTTTTCTCCGTATCCAGCACACTCTTCTTCTCTATATCCACCTGTTCCAGTTTATATCCTCCCCATCTTTCATACAGGTTGATAAATTCACAACCCTCAACAGATCTCGAAAGAATAATGGCGGCATGGAAAACCCACATAACATCAAAACTAAACGAAACAGCGACATGTGATGGTTTTGAAGATTGTATCTAATTTGGTCTATCTTGATGGTGTGGGTTAGGATTTGGTTAGTTGGGGAGGCGTTTTCTGTACGAAACTTCATTTCGGTCATGGTGGTGTGATTGACCTTATTAAGTAAGCTTAACAACTCTTTTGTAATTAGCTAATTATAATGATTTTTGTTGGTATAAAGCATGAAGTGGCTCTCTCTAATTATATATTTTTTTATGAACACTAATTGTTCAAAGAAATGCGTAAATAAATATTTTTTACCTAAATGAAAATTTACAGATTACTGATGTTCCAAGCTATGCACTTGGTGTCACAAGTGATAATGGATACGTAAGGCCACACCACTATTATTAATCAACACATCATCATAGTTTTGTTCTAACGACATCATACCTCTATTTCATGTTTACACCTGGGCAAAAGGCATAACTCTAATATTTTGTGAGTTGTTAAACCCTCAAGTTATATTTTTTTATTTTGGAATTTACTGTTAAATAGTTAGTATTAAAAAATGTTAAGGTGGTTGTGATAAGTTTTCATAGGGTTGGTTAAAGCTGGGATGGAAAGCTTGGTAGGCTTGCAACCGTCATATTCTAAAAAAACACTAAATTTAGAAGTAAATATTGTTTGTGGGTCGCGAGTTTTCATGGCATAACTGCCATGTGGCTTCGCAAATCTAAGCCAAACACTTATCTTTGAGTACAAGATTTTAGATAACAAAAAAGTGAATGCACGTTTTTGTGTGGTTAGGGTGCCTTAATGGCTCATTGCAACGGCAGGCTGATGCTTTAAAACGGAAGGCCTATAAATTGGAATAATGTGGTGATCCATTGGAAGAACGCTTTCTTGCTTTGAAATGACATTTTAAGTTGAAGAAAAGTGTAGTATATTGGATATCATAACACAATCAATGATTTAGGGGTGGCCGAATTGTTGAGAGTAGAATAGTAAGTTCTAGGTGAGATTACTACACCTTATGTGTGTGGTTTGATTAATATGAACAACCAAACCCTTCCTATGGTGGAAAGGGGTATTGATACACAGTGTTTGGATGACCCTAAGTGGGCTATGAAGTGGGCTAACATGTGGGTAAAGACCCGACCCAACACCATAAGTCATACGGTAATTAAACGATTAATGTTAAGGCTACAAGCTAACCTATGCTAGACATTACACGGGTGGACGAGTTCTTTTAACATGGATTTTCTAAAATATCTAACAATCTCCCTCCTAAGGTGGTCACCCACAATCTATGAGTTGATCTTTGACTCTGGCTCGTAGTTTTTAATTCTTCATGCATTGATCTCTTTGTACATAATTGTAAGTGACTCTTTGAGATTTGTTCTTTGACTTGTGTGATTGATATGTATGAAAACTACTTATCCGTTTTATTGTTCAAAAAATGACCACATAAAAGACAAATTTATGCTTAAATGCTTGTATATTGCTTGTTTGTCTTTTTTGATATGTATATGTTTGGATATAGCAAAAAATGGCAGAACAACGTCAATGACTGGATAAACACGGACACCGGTGAAAGGAATAGTATACAAAAGCCCGGGATTTTATAGCAAGAAAGTACAAAAGTCAGCTCAAGTCAACTTTTAGTCAACTATTGGTCCATCTAATCATGAGACTAAAACCTTTCAAAATTCCCAAAATGCCCTTAATGTTAAATCAAAATTCATAAAAGAACCTTAAAACCCCTAACAACCGTTATCTTTTATTCAACTAAAAGATAACGTTGTTGACTTTACTTTAGTAACCAAAAACCTAAAAACTGTTAACACTTACACCCGTGGCCTAAATCCTTTTGTATAAGCCCAAAGTTAAATGATTTTTACCCAAGTCAAATAAATCAAACGCACCCTTTTATAAAAAGTAAAAACGTAGGAAAAGTGGTTTTTACTGTTCATCATCTTCTCTACTTGACCCTACGTTAAAATCAAAGGGTAAAATGAAATTGACATGGCCAAAAGAAGATTCCAAGTGCTATATGCCATCTCAGTAAAGAAAACGTCATTCCTAGCATCTCATTGGTCTAAGCCAACTAAACAGGATCACGGGATTGTAAAGAAACACTCCTAGAAGTGGGGTTTTACACTAAAACCTTTGGTAAAGAAGCACAACAGCTCTGACACACGGATTGCCACGCTGGCAATTCGTGTGATCACTTATTGATCTATGGGCTATGATTTGACAGCTAATGATTGCAAGGAATGAATGGACATGATCAAAGGAAGCGTATAACAGATTTGGGAACCTAGAAGCTTCACTCAGCTGCTATATAAAGAGATCAACTTCTCACACGCATTATCTCCCTTTTTCTGCATTATTTTAGGTTTTAGTAGCTTATATAATTTTTCATTTAAAATGTAATTTCCTTTTAAGCTTTTGTAATCTGTTTTGAATATCAATAAAATCATAGTTTGCTTTATAAAATTTGTTTGTGCTTCTTTATTTTCAAAAGCTCATTTTTATTCAAATGTTGTTTAATAAGCTTGTCACTGTCTCATAAGCTCATTGTAAGCTCTCTAAGTCTCTAAGCTTAGATTATAGCTCAAATTGATCAATAATCTAATTAAATGTTTAAAATCAGAATACCTTTGATATAAATATAGATTTGAGCTTTTTGGATGATTAACTAGCAATGGAAGAGTTCATAGGACTTAACTAGTTTATCCTTGTGATAAGCTAGAGCTTGTTGATAGCTCACTTGAGCATATTAAGCCTTTGTTGTGCTAAGGCAATTGTAAGTTTCTCTTTCATTCAATTTTTAGCTTATTTTCATTCAGCTTATTCTAGTGCTTATTTTTAGCTTAATTATAGCTTAATTGTTCTAATATAGCTTATTAGTTAATCGTGTTCATCTGTTTTTAGTTTATATCACTTAAATCTTAGATTTCATTAATTCTGTCTTTAAAACTTATAAAAATAAAAAAATATAAGCATAACTAGTAGCTTATAGATTCTGCTTATTCAGTAGCTTAAATTTGCTTATTAGGATTATTAGTAGCTTATAAGTATCTGGTATTAGCAATTTGTTCATTAAATCTGAAAATTATAAGCTTAAAATGAGGTTTAACATTTTAAAGGGGTGTTTGGTTCAGGCAAGTACCAACTCAAGTAGTACTGCCTTAGCCATTTAGCCTTTTAAAATTGAGTTTCAATTTCATATTTGAGCTTATAAGATTAGGTTTTAAGGTTCTTCTTAGATTAAATCAGTTTATATAAAGCTAATGTGTAGGGTGTTTGAATCTGTGATTGTTAGCTTAGGTGTATAAGCAGTTTGAGCTTATGCTTGTTTCAGCTAGTTTCATTAATTAAACTATCTTCAATTTTAGTTAATACAAGTGTTTAAGCCAAGTTTTTTTACCTGCATTTGTTGGATTTAAGTTTGGTACATTTTAGTGCAAACTGCATTAGTAGTTAAAATACACAAAAAAATCAGAAGGTAAATTTAGTTTTTAGGATTTAACTTTCAGCAAATAAGTAGATTACAGATAATAGTTCATGAGTTAGTATTTAGTTTTTTTGAAAAAATTAGGTTATCTAGTAAGATGTTTTTAGCTGTCAATTTGCATTTTGTCTTTTGAAAAATCAAATGTGTACTCAAAACCTACTGAGTAATTCAGCAGTTTACACATAGCTTTTTCATTAAGCACTTAGTTTTCAAAATAATTTTTAAAAGTATATTTAGGTAGCTTATTAGATGTAGTATAAGCCTGCATAAGCCAGATTCACACAAGGATCTAATAGCCCATTGAAAAATAAGCTTAAAGGTCCTTGCAGGGCCTGTTTGGTTCTAAGATTTTCATTAAGTGCTTATTAGAGAATAGTAACTTATAGCTTGTAGGTTTAACTTAATTTTTGTTTAGACTAGTTCATTAGGATAGATTAAATTTGTTCTTAGCTTTTTAAAGTCTGAGTTAGCTTATTTTAGCTTTTTCATTTAAACCAAAAGCATCTAAGTCAGTAACTATTAGCTTTTTCATAGTGCTTTTTCTTTGCTTATTTGTATTTCAAAATGAATTTTCTCTGCAATTTTAAATAGCTTTTAGGTTAGGCTTTAAGTAGTAATTAATCTTATCTTCATAAGGTTCTGTCTTTGAGCTTAAAATTAAGCTCAAAGTTATAACTCTGTCTGTTTTGAAATCTGTGGGCATTCATTAAAGTTTAATTTGAATTTCAGCTTATGGCTTATATCTTTGTGCTTATTTCTGTCATAAGTAGCTTATTAGGGTAGACTTAAATAGTTAGTAGCTTATTGATCTTAGTTTTCAGCTTATTTCATTTTCTTAGGTTCTTAAATTTTAAAAAAATATATATATAGCTTAAGTATTTCTGTCTGTTTCTTTAGCCATTTTCAGCTTATTTAGTACTTTTCAAAAATAGTGGTTTTTATTAAAGTAGCTTATTTTCAGCTTATCTACATCTTTGTTTTTAAGTTTTTCAAAAAAACAAATTTTTTTTTGCAAAAAGCAAGGCCTGGGACTCGAACCCACGACCTTGCCTTCACACACACACACACTTAACCATCTTGCTACAATAGCTCATCCGTGAGTCTTTCCTCACACTTTTCTTTTATAACATTTTTGTTTCCTTTTTCTTATTATAAGCCGTAGCTTATATACGGCTTATTTGGGCTTTTCATTTACGCTCATTTCTAGGTTTTATTTTTATTAAATCCTGCACTTTATTTTACACTTTCAGTAATTTTTCTTGATTTTTAGGATTAAGTTTGTTATTTTTAATCATTTTTCTTTGTTAAAATCTTTAAAAAATCATAAAAAATAGGAAATTAATCAAAAAAATATAATTATTTTTTAGGAAATTTTCTTTTATCATATAGTTTCTAGGAAAATTAGTTTTGCTTTCATAGGATTAAAATTGCAAGATTTCAATTTTTAAAGAACGGGAATTGTTTCCGTTCATGTTTTTCGTGTTTTTAAGCTCATTTCAATTCTGTTTTTGTTCTAGTTTGCTTTCAATTTAGTTTTTAGTCAATTAGAGTCTATTAAAAGAGAAAAATTCATTTTAGGTTTAATTTTTGAAATGTAGGGTTTTTAATCACCATTTAGGGTCCTCGTTTTGCGTTTTTAGTTAATGTTTAATTTCCCGTTATTAAAGTTAGGTTTAATTGTCCTTTAATTTGCTTACTTTTAGGATTTTAGAAAACAAATCATCTCTGAACCAATTCAAATCATTGTCCAAATAACAAACGTGGTCTCAATTTCATAAATCTTCGAGGAATACGACCCGGTAATCACTTACCGGTAAATATACATATTATTATATATAATTGTGAGAATTTTCCTTTCTTCCTTTGTCCTCAAGGGTAGTTTGGTAATTTTCTATTATTTTATATTTAATTAATATGTGTATAGACTACTACCAATCAAATTTTTGGCGCCGCTGCCGGGGATTTGTGATTAAGATTCCTTCGTTTGAAGTTTGTTGATCGTGATTTGGAGAACCTTTCGTCTTCGAAAGTTACGCTTTTAAGAAAATCAAAAATATAAAAAAAAATTAAAAAAATAAAAAGTAAAAAAATATTTTTCTTTCCTTTTTAGTATAAGTAGAAGATTAAAAAGTCACCATTCCGAGACGTCGAAACAAAGGACGTGCTCCAATAGTCGAACCTGAGCTTCGTACTATCGTTGCACCAATGGCAGAACGTACGATGGAAGAGCTACTCTGAGCACCCCACGGAAGGGTACGGAGAAGCTATTGTTTTACCAGAAATCAATGCGGATCATTTTGAGATTAAAACGAATTTGCTTAAATTGGTTCAAGCGAACCCGTTTTACGGTCGTGAGAGTGAAAATCCTCATGCTCATATCAATAGTTTCAAAAGGATTACCTCGACTTTACGATTTAGGAATGTGCCTAACGAAGTGATTAAGCTTATGATGTTTCCATATTCGCTCGAGGGAGCTGCTAAAACTTGGTACGAGAAAGAACAACCAAATTCGATCTTGACTTGGGAGGATCTCGTTACCAAATTTGTGAATCAATTTTTCCCTCCTTAAAAAACCACTCACTTAAAGAATGAAATTTCTCGATTTACACAAAAATTGAGAACTTTTAGATAGCGTGGACGATTTAAGGAGTTGCTAGAGCTTGTCGCCATCACGGATTTACGGAGTTAACTCAAGTTCATACCTTTTATAACGGTTTAAACGAGAATGAACAAGACTCCTTAAATGTCGCGGCGGGTGGAAATCTTTTGAGTAAGACGACTAGAGAAGCTTTAAATATAATTGAGAATAAATCAAAAGTTTGTTATTCACGAAATAGATCAAATGCTTCTACGATGAATGCTACTTCTAGTAAAATGGATGAAAGAATTGATAAGCTTGCGGATCAACTTTCGACCTTAGTCGAAATTGTTTCTAAGAAAGTTGTCACTCCCGCTCAGGTTAAAGCGTTTGAGAAAACTTGCGTTACTTGTGGCGGTGCCCATTCTTGGTATAATTGTCCGGCTACCGATAACAATCAAGCTAGTGTTTGTGCGACCACGGGTACTTACAATCAAGTTAACCCTCCGAATCGTGTTAGTAATCAAATGGCACCACCAGGTTTTGCTCCTGTGCAAAACAATGGTCAAAATAGGTTTAATCAGAATCAAGTTCAAGGGAATAATTTTTGGGGAAATAATTTTAATGGAAATCAAGGTTTTCAAGCTTAAAATAATCATGCTCCGAATTTTGAAAACCAAGGATTTCAAAACCAACCTTTTCAAGTGCCTAATAATCAAGTTCAACAAGAGATTTCAAATGATTTTTCAAGTTACAAGAGGAATAATGATCAGATGTTAAGGAACATGCAAAATCAAATCAACTCGTTGAAAGGAGACCTTAAGAATGAAATTCAAAACACGATAAAATCTCAACAAGCCGTCATGATGAATCAACAAACCGCTTTTCAAAATAATTTGCAAAACATGATTTGTGGATTGTTTCAAAACCAAGCCTCAACTTTGGGTACTCTTCCGAGTAATACCATTCCAAACCCGAAGGGTGAGATGAAAGCGATCACTACTCGAAGTGGTGTTGCTTACGAGGGACCCTCGATTCCTACTAATCCTTCTCCTAAAAAGGTAGTGGAACGAGAAACTGAGGAGACAACGGATAAAGAGCAAACAAATTTCCAAGGAAGTACCGCTCAAATCCCACCTCCGGTTATCCCCATTTCTATTCCGGAACCCGATGTTCCGAAGACTTTACCTAAAACTACTCTCATTCCGGAATCCAATGTTTTGAAGAGTTTACCTAAGCCAAATATTCCATATCCTTCATGACGTGATGATCGAAAGTCCCGTGACAAAGCTTCAAATCAAATAGAGAAGATTTTTCAAATCTTTCAAGATTTGCGCTTTGACATTAGTTTTGTGGATGCTTTACTTTTGATGCCAAGATTTGCTCCTACAATTAAGAGTTTGCTCATGAATAAGGAAAAGTTGCTTGAGTTAGCTAAGATACCGTTGAACGAGAATTGCTCGGCAATGCTCCTCAAAAAGCTTCCCGAAAAGCTTGGAGATCCCGGCAAGTTTCTTATTCCATGTAATTTCCCGGGAATGGATGTATGTCACGCCTTGGCCGATCTTGGCGCGAGCATAAATCTTATGCCTCTTTCTATTTGGAAAAAGCTTTCCCTGTCGGAACTTACACCAACTTGGATGACTTTAGAGTTAGCGGACCGATCGATTACTCGTCCTAAAGGACTCGCCGAAGATATTTTTGTCAAAGTTGGGAATTTCCATTTTCCTACCGACTTTGTTGTTGTTGATTTTGAAGCCGATCCTCGAGTACCTCTCATTTTAGGAAGATCCTTTTTAAGAACCAGTCGAGCTTTAATTGATGTGTATGAAGGAGAGCTTGTTTTAAAGGATGGCATTGAACAAATAATTTTTCATGTCGATGGCACGTCAAAACATCCTCAAAAGCATATAAACGAGTCAATTAAAATGGTTAATAACTCATGCAAGGATAGTTTTAAAAGGTTTACCGACGAACCTGCGTTAGTTTGCTTAACTCCACCGAAAGATAACAACGATGAAAAAGAAAAGCAGGAAGTGAAGAATCTCGCAGAGCCGACAGCTAAACGCCAAACTCGTATCACACCTTGTTTGAAGAATTTTAAAGTTATTTGCAAGGAGAGCATTTTTCATTCAAACAAACTACCTCAAGTTTCTTCGGTTTTTGCAATCACATCCACCTTACCGTCTATTGAGCCCAAGGATTCTCTCATAATGGGGGACGAGCACCTTAGTACTTTTTGTGCTGAGGAAATTGTCCCAATCCCAAGAGAATCTGAGGATACATCCAGGAGTGATAGTAAGAACGTTTTACCTTCGTGTGATGATTTCTCTTCCATCAACGTTCCACGTGATGATTCCGTGACTTTCTCTAACCCTCTTTTCGAATTTGATGTCAATTTCAACTCTAGTAACATAAACCCTCTTTTTGATGAAGTGTTAGAGGACATCGAGTGTTGGAAACACAAAAAGTGTCGGTCACTTCCAAGTTGTAACAGGTCTTAGCTCGTAGTTAGTGTAATGATTAGATTAGTAATCTAGTCCGGCCCAAGGCCCATGGGAAGCCCATCATAGCCCATGGGCCGGTCAATCCATGTACTATATAAACCCTCTCCTAGCCTTGGAGAGGGGTTGGTTGTTTCATTTTTCCATTTTCCATCTAATAAGAACATCATCCATTTTCCATCCACTTTTCTCTCTCTAAAACATCACAACCCACATCTCACTCTTGTTCTTGGTTTGATCATAAGATTACATGTTTCTTCAATTGGTATCAAGAGCCATGGAGTGGTGTGTTTAGTTTTTGTGTTTGATTTGTGTTCAAAAACCTTTACAAAGAGCAAAATAGTGATTCAAAATTTTTTGGCTTAAAAACCTTAAAGTTTTCATTTTTATTGTTCCTATAGGGTTAGTAACACTAGTTGTACAACATTTTTTTGCTAAAAACCATTCAAAGATGTGTTTTTTTTAGTTTTGAAAATTTGGGTTTCGTAGTAGTGTTAGTCGAATGAGCTAGTCGAACGAGATAGTCGAACGAGTTAGTCGAACAAGCTAGTCGAACGAGATAGTCAAACAAGTTAGTCGAACGAGTTAGTCGAACCCGAACAAAAAGAACCGAACTAGGTGTTTCAGTTGGAACCGAACAAAAAGAACCGAACTAGGTGTTTCAGTTGGAACCGAACGAGATAAGTTAAGTGGGAACCGAACTAGATTTTCTCCTTTGACAACCGAACGAGTTTCTGCTTCAAGAACCGAATTACTTAAGTTAAGTGGGAACCGAACTAGCTTTTATCCTTTGACAACCGAACAAGTTTTTGATTCAAAGAACCGAACTAGTGTGCACCGAACAAGAGGAACCGAACCAATTCTCTTTTGACAACCGAACTAGATTCTTCTTTGTTAACCGAACGAGTTTTGTCATTTGAGAACCGAACGAGTTTTAACCCATTGAAAACCAAACTAATCAAGTTGTTTGAGATCCGAACTAGTCATTTTCCAATTAAAACCTACCAACTCATTTCTAAATTATACGGTTTATTTCTTTGACTTGTAAAATCTCGTAAAACAAACACTTGTTTTCCCGGTTTTGTCGAGAATTATAAAATCCCGTGTAGTTTCATTTCAAGACTCAACAATCACATAACCAAACACAATTTCTTTCTACCACCGATCGATCAATTTGTAATCTTTTTTATACCACAATGACGACTCTTGCCGATAAGTCACTTCTTTCAGAGCAGGAGGCTCAACAAAACCACCCAATGCTTGAAAAAACATGTATGATCTTGGACAGAGCCGACTGGAACCGTATGTGTTGAATTAGACTCATGGAAGAATGATTCTTGCCTCTGTTGAAAAAGGACCATTCGTTTGGCCATCAATCACTGTTGGATGGGGTAACAAGACTTAAGGAATATATTGAACTGACTCCCGCTGAAGCCATTCAAGCTGATTGTGACATCAAAGCAATAAACATCATTCTCCAAGGCCTTCCAACTGAAATCTATGCTCTTGTGAGTCAACATCGTGTTGCAAAAGATCTTTGGGAGAAGATTAAACTGCTAATGCAAGGAACGTCGTTAACGAAACAAGAACGAGAGTGCAAGCTGTATGATGAATTCGATAAGTTCACTTACAAGAAAGGAGAGTCGTTACATGAGTACTACTTGAGGTTCACTCTGTTACTCAATGATATGAACATCTACAAGATGCCATTGGAGCAATTTCAAGTTAACACCAAGTTTTTAAACACTCTTCCTGATGAATGGAGCAAATTTGTTACTGATGTTAAATTGGTCAAAGACTTGCATACTACCAATGTTGATCAGCTTCATGCTTACCTGGAACAACATGAACGACATGCAAATGAAGTTTGTTTGATGCATGAACGTAACTCCGATCCTCTTGCTTTAGTTGCATCTCACCAATTACCTCCGTCAACTTATCAATCTCATCTACACACTCTCCCGAACTCTCAACTTCAACATCATGTTTCACCATATCCGTCTTCACAGTTTGTAACACCTTATCAGACTCAACAATTCACAACCAGTCAATCAACACCTCTTTCAATCACTTATCCATCAAATGAGTACCAATCCTCAGTTCACCACAACGTTTATTCTCCACAATCATCCATCCCACAATTGGAATATGCTCCCACAACTTACCAACATCAACAATCTGAATTTTCCCAACCAGACTCCGGTCTAATTGTTCCAGTGTTCCAGAAAGGGGATGATCCAATTGATGCGATCAATCACATGATGTCATTCTTAACTGCTGTTGTCACATCCCGGTATCCTACTACCAACAATCAGCTAAGGACTTCATCAAACCCTCGTCAACAAGCTACCATCTATGATGGAAAAGTAACTGTGCAACCTGTTCAGGGGAGACAAACTACTTATGCTGCTGGAACAACGAGAAAATACACTCCTGGAGCAAGTGGAAGCAACACAGGGAAACAACGGACTGTCATCTGTTACAACTGCAAAGGGGAGGGTCATATTTCCAAGCAGTGTACTATGCCCAAGAGAAAAAGGGATGAAACGTGGTTCAATGATAAAGTGTTGCTGGTTCAAGCTCAAGCAAGTGGTCAAGTTTTAACAGAGGAAGAAATAGCATTTTTGGCAGATCCAGGACTTCCTGACAGCTTAACAGTATATTTAGCTGTGATTTCATTTTAAGCTTGGTTTGGAGCAAGTGAAAAGTCGGGGACGATGAATTTATCCTTTTTGGGGCATTCTCGGATCGAAATGCATCTTGTTCTATGATCCCTAATAGTTATGGAAATAACAAAAGTTGAAATATTCCTAATTACAAAAAAAATGAATGAGAAAGTTTTTTTTTTAAATTGGGTGTTTTAAAGCTTGTGATTTCTAAACTCTCTCCACAAAAGTCTTTGCTACTTTCAAAGATTTAGTTTGTGAAAGTTTTGAGGCATTTGGTTTTAAAGCATATAATATTGCGTGAGGACACACAATCGCTTAGTTTGGGGAATTTTGATATGTGTGAAAACACATATCCTTTTGTCTTTGTCTTTGTGATTGTGTAGGTATGGATATAACAAAAATCGCAAGAAAATGGTCAAAACCAGTCAAACACAGACACGAGACGGAAAAGAGTGTACAAAGAGCCGAGATTTTAAATAGCAATGAAAGTCAAAATCAACTCAGTCAACATGGTCAAAAAAGCCAACTCACTGAAAAGACAAAACCTTTCAAAATCCCGAAAATGCCCTTAATTGATTCTTAAAAAAACACCTAAAACTCTAACATCGTTAGTTCTCTTTTATAAAAGACTAACATCGTTATCTTCAATAAATCAAAACTACATACCTGTTACCGCTTTTAGCCCTAGCCCAAAACACACCGTGCCCAAATTCCATTATAAAAGCCCAAAGACAAATGCATTTTTACCCAGGTCCAAAAATGTCAAACATACACACTCTCACCCTTTTATTATTTTAAACGCGGGAAAATCAGTTGTTACTGTTCATCTCCTTCCTCATTTAACCATGAGTCAAAAACAAAGGGTAAATGAAAATTAATGTCGTGAAAGACCAATTCAAGTACCAAGGGTCAAGCTGCACAAGAAAACGTCACACCAAAGCTTTTGATTGGTTCAAGTGTACAAAGAATGACACGTGGGATTATCAAAGAAGCACAAAGGGTCTAACACACAGATGCCACGTTGGCAATCCGTGTGCTCCAAAATAAATCCAACGGACAAGAGTTATGATCCAATAATTGAAATTAAAGGAAGGGCTAGGATGAATGGGAGCGTCTAACAACCTGAAGACCTAGAAGCTTCTCACTACAGCTATAAATAGAGGCATCCATCACTCACATGGGGATAGTTAGTTTTTAGTTAATTTTTAGATAATAATTTTAGCTTATCATGTAATTTTCAATTTTAATGTCATTTAAATACTTGTAACCTTTCTTTTAAGTATTGTAATCTCGTTTTCATTAATAAAAGTTGCTTTTCATAGTTAAGTTTGTGTTTAAATCTGTCTTACTTAATGCAATATGGTTTAAAATTTTCAATAAGCTCTTAATAAGCTACTTAAGCTAGTCATATGCTCATTTAAGCTCAAATAGCTTAAATAAGCTCATTCATACTCAAATTCTCCCCCAAATATACCACAACTATTAATTGGATGATGGACCAGACATGGATGGGTCCATAGACTTTACTGGCTTATTTTCAATAAGCCAGAGCTTGTAGACTTAAGCTCTTTTTGAGCAATAATCCCTGTTTAGCTGGGATTTCAGGTTCTATACCTTTTACTTTCTCTGTCTTTAGTTACTAGCTTAATTCTGTCTTTGCTTATTAATTGCTTAATCTGCTTATTTAGTTGCTTATTTACTGTCTTAATTTGTTTATAAATGCTTATTATAGTTGTTATTTGCTTATTATGCTTTATCATTAGTTTAGGATCTTAGTTTCATAATCTGTCGTATAAACTGTCTAAAAAAACCAAAAAAATTAGCTTAATAGTTAGCTTAATTCAGTGGTTTAAATCTGCTTATAAGGTTTGTTTGAAGCTTTACCATTATCTGGTAATTGCATTATAAGCTTTAATTTTCATCTTCATAAGCAAAATATGGGATTTAAGTGTTTAAAGGGGTGTTTGGCATAGCAGTACTAACTGAGAGTTAGTACTGCTTTTTGGCAATTTAGATCCTTATTTCCATTTTAAATCTCATATGCCCAGGTTATGAAAAAAAAGAAAAATAATAACAGAAAAAGAATAGGTATACTTAGATCTAATAGGTTTAATCTAGTTTTAAAAGTTGCTAGAATGAATCTGATAAGTTTTGGTTAAGTTAGTTTATCAAATTAAAGTTCCCATGTTTATCTGGTTTATAGATAGCTTTAATAGATCTTAGCTAGTTTTTTTAGAAGTGTAGAATCAAATTTAATAGCCTGCACTTTGTCTAGTTTGATTTGGTTCCTGTAAGTGCAAACTGCATCAGCAGTATTTTTAAGCAAATAAGTCCTTTTTCAAGTTTAATTTTCATAGAGTAAAAGTAGTTTTTAGAATTAGATTTTCAGCATTCAAAAAGATTTAGGGTCATAGTTCATCTGTTTTAAGATAGTTTTCAAAGTGTAGCTTATTTGATATCAGTTTGAGGTTAAAAATTAGCTTTTTGTCTTTTCATTTTCAAAACCAAAACGTCATGATGCTAAGCATTAGTCTTTATCAAGCTTTTATCAATAAGCCATTGATTTCAAAATGTTTCTGAAAGATGTTTTAGAGAGCTTTTTAGCTGAAGATTAAACAATGTAGCTTAATAGTGGCATAATGGGGGGGGGGGGGGGGGGGAATTCCAAGAGCTTAATGAGAAATAAGGCTCAAAGATCCCTGTAGGTGTCTGTATTGTTTTATTCATTAAAAAAAATCAAAAATAACAAAAGAGCCTTGTAGCTTTTTCTTATTGCTTTTTCAATACTCATTTAGATTTCAAAATGTTTTTGATTATTGTTTTAAGAAGCTTATTAGCTGAGCTTTAAGTAGGTGTTAAGCTAATCTTCATAAGGTTCCTAGTAGTAAGCATAAAAATAAGCTCAAAATTGCTCATTGGCCTGTTGTTTATAGCTTACTTTTGTGCCAAAGTTGCTAAGGCATTTTTTTCTTTTGGCTTAATATTCTTGCTAGAGCTGCTTATTAAGATTAGACTTATATAAAAAGTAGTTTTTTGTCTAATATTTAGCTCTGTTAGATTTGAGTTTATAAAGTTTAACAAAATACCAAAAATATAGTTAAGAAGAGCCTGTCATGTTTTCAGCTGTTTTACAGCTTATCTAAGGCTTTTCAAAAATAATTTCTTTGAGTAAAAGTGCTTATTTTTAGCTTGTCTAGCAACTTTGTTTTATAAGTTATTCAAAAAAAAAAGAAGCAAAAGCAAAGTCCAACCTTCACACACACTCGTCCCACCCTCAACACACACTAACCACTTTGCTACAATAGCTCATCCGTCATACCTTTGCATAATCTTTCTTTTATATACATTTTGTCATTTTAGTTTAATAAGCTGTTTAAGCTTATTACACAGCTTATTCGATAAGCTGTGTAACCAAGCTTATTTTTCCTAGGTCCCTCTTAGTTCAAGCTATTTTCTATAATTTTTCCAGGATTTTTATATTTAGTTTAGTATTTTTAAACATTTATTTTTATTAAAAACTTTAAAAAATCATAAAAAATAGAAAAATAATCAAAAAAATATAATTCTTTTTTAGAAAATTTTCTTTATTCTTATAGTTCCTAGAAAAAATAGTTTTGCTTTCGTAGGGTTAAAATTGCAAAATTTCACCTTTTAAAGAACGGGATTCGTTTCCGTTCACGTTTTTCGTGTTTTTAAGCTCATTTCAACTCCGTTTTTGTTCTAGTTTTCTTTAAACTCACTTTTTAGTCAATTAGAGTCTATTAAAAGAGAAAAATTCATTTTAGGTTTAATTTTGGAAATTTAGGGTTTTTAATCTCCGTTTAGGGTTCCCGTTTTGCGTTTTTAGTTAAAGTTTAATTTCCCGTTATTAAAGTTAGGTTTAATTGTCCTTTAATTTGCTCTCTTTAGGATTTTAGAAAACAAATCATCTTCGAACCAATTCAAATCATTGTCCAAACAACAAACGTGGTCTCAATTTCATAAATCTTTGAGGAATACGACCCGGTAATCACTTACCGGTAAATATACGTATTATTATATATAATTGTGAGAATTTTCCTTTCTTCCTTTGTCCTCAAGGGTAGTTTGGTAATTTTCTATACTTATATCATTTTACGTGTATAAAACTATACGAATCAAGTTTTTGGCGCCGCTGCCGGGGATTTGTGATTAAGATTCTTTCGTTTGAAGTTTGTTGATCGTGATTTGGAGAACCTTTCGTCTTCGAAAGTTACGCTTTTAAGAAAATCAAAAATTAAAAAAATTAAAAAAATTAAAAATATAAAAAGTAAAAAATATTTTTCTTTTCTTTTTAGTATAAGTAGAAGATTAAACAAAAAGACAAAAATATTTGCTCTTCCGGATTTTTCGATTTTTCTCGTTAATTTGTGAATATAAAATTTTACAAAGTTGGTAAAAGAACACCAACAAATAATACCTTCAACTGAGGTATTATCCATCAATAAGTTCCCGAACCAAAGATTAAAATTTTTTACCGTTTGTGTCACTTACGAAAAAGGCGCACCTCTTTTGTAAAATTTATTTTACTTAAGAGAGTTACCCTAAGTTTGTTGATTATTCGGTAAACAAAAATATTTCCTTTTCTCATTTCTTTTATCATTTCTTTTGTTTGTTTAGTGCATGCGCACTAGAAATTCCTATTTTCCAAATAATTCAAACGTAACCATTCCGAGACGTCGAAATAAAGGACGTGCTCCAAACATAGTCGAACCCGAGCTTCGTACTATCGTTGCACCAATGGCAGAACGTACAATGGAAGAGCTACTCCGAGCACCCACGGAAGGGTACGGAGAAGCTATCGTTTTACCGAAAATTAATGCGGATCATTTTGAGATTAAAACAAATTTGTTACAATTGGTTCAAGCGAACCCGTTTCACGGTTTAGAAAACAAAAATCCTCATGCTCATATCAATAATTTCAAAAGGATTACCTCGACGTTACGATTTAAAAATGTGCCAAACGATGTGATCAAGCTAATGATGTTTCCTTATTCACTCGAGGGGGCTGCTAAAACTTGGTACGAGAAAGAACCTCCAAATTCGATCTTGACTTGGGAGGATCTCGTTACCAAATTCGTGAATCAATTTTTCCCTCCTTCGAAGACCACTCACTTAAAGAATAAAATCTCTCGATTTACCCAAAAATTCGATGAGTCTTTTAGTGAAGCGTGGGAACGATTTAAGGAAATGCTTAGAGCTTGTCCCCACCACGGATTTACGGAGTTAACTCAAGTTGATACCTTTTATAACGGTTTAAACGACAACGATCAAGACTCCTTAAATGTCGCGGCAGGTGGAAATCTTTTAAGTAAGACGACCTAGGAAGCGTTAAACATAATTGAGAACAAATTCAAAAGTGCGGTGGGGGGTAGGGGAGTTATTCACGAACAAACCAAATACTTTCTAGGCTTGAATACGAATTTCTAGGGAGAATGTTAGTTAAAAACGGATGAGAGAATTGATTAAGTTGAGATCAACTTTCGACCTTAGTCGAGATTGTTTCTAAGAAAGTTGTCACTCCCGCTCCGGTTAAAGCGGTTGAGGAAACTTGCGTTACTTGTGGTGGTGCTCATTCTTGGTATAATTGTCCGGCTACCGATAACAATCAAGCTAGTGTTTGTGCGACTACGGGTACTTACAATCAAGTTAACCCTCCGAACCGTGTTAGTAATCAAATGGCACCACCAGGTTTTGCTCCGGTGCAAAACAATGGTCAAAATAGGTTTAATCAGAATCAAGTTCAAGGGAATAATTTTAATCGGGGAAATAATTTTCATGGAAATCAAGGTTTTCAAGCTCAAAATAATCATGCTCCAAATTTTCAAAACCAAGGATTTCAAAACCAACCTTTTCAAGTGCCTAATAATCAAGTTCAACAAGAGATTTCAAATGATTTTTCGAGTTACAAGAGGAATAACGATCAAATGTTGAGGAACATGCAAAATCAAATCAACTCGTTGAAAGGAGACCTTAAGAATGAAATTCAAAAC
This sequence comes from Tanacetum coccineum, assembly GCA_026074375.1. Taxonomy (NCBI): domain Eukaryota; kingdom Viridiplantae; phylum Streptophyta; class Magnoliopsida; order Asterales; family Asteraceae; genus Tanacetum; species Tanacetum coccineum. Next base: position 17,825 of record BQNB010017689.1, on the reverse strand, counting down.
ACGATAAAATCTCAACAAGCCGTCATGATGAATCAACAAACTACTTTTCAAAATAATTTGCAAAACATGATTTGTGGATTGTTTCAAAACCAGCTTCAATTTCGGTACTACTTTCGAGTATTACCAATTCGAACCACGAAGGGTGAGATGAAAGCGATCACTACTCGAAGTGGTGTTGCTTACGAGGGACCCTCGATTCCTACTAATCCTTCTCCTAAAGAGGTAGTGGAACGAGAAACCGAGGAGACAACGGATAAAGAGCAAACAAATTTCCAAGGAAGTACCGCTCAAATCCCACCTCCGGTTATCCCCATTTCTATTCCGGAACCCGATGTTCCGAAGACTTTGCCTAAAACCACTCCCATTCCGGAATCCGATATTCCGAAGAGTTTACCTAAGCCAAATATTCCATATCCTTCACGACGTGATGATCAAAAGTCCCGTGACAAAGCTTCGAATCAAATGGAGAAGATCTTCCAAATCTTTCAAGATTTGCGCTTCGACATTAGTTTCGCGGATGCTTTACTTTTGATGCCAAGATTTGCTCCTACGATTAAGAGTTTGCTCATGAATAAGGAAAAGTTGCTTGAGTTAGCTAAGATACCGTTGAACGAGAATTGCTCGGCGATGCTCCTCAAAAAGCTTCCCGAAAAGCTTGGAGATCCCGGCAAGTTTCTTATTCCATGTAATTTCCCAGGGATGGATGTATGCCACGCCTTGGCCGATCTTGGCGCAAGCATAAATCTTATGCCTCTTTCTATTTGGAAAAAGCTTTCTCTGCCTGATCTTACACCAACTCGGATGACTTTAGAGTTAGCGGACCGATCGATTACTCGTCCTAAAGGACTCGCCGAAGATATTTTTGTCAAAGTTGGGAATTTCCATTTTCCTACCGACTTTGTTGTTGTCGATTTCGAAGCCGATCCTCGAGTTCCTCTCATACTAGGAAGATCCTTTTTGAGAACCAGCCGTGCTTTAATTGATGTATACGCAGGAGAGCTTGTTTTGAGGGACGGAGATGAACAAATAACTTTTCATGTCAATGGCACGTCAAAACATCCTCAAAAGCATGTAAACGAGTCAATTAAAATGGTTAATGGCACATGCAAGAATAGTTTTAAAAGGTTTCCCGACGAACCCGCTCTAGTTTGCCCGCCTCCACCGAAAGATGCCAACGATGAAAAAGAAAAGCAGGAAGTGAAGAATCTCGCAGAGCCGACGGCTAAACGCCAAACTCGTATCACACCTTGTTTGAAGAATTTTAGAGTTATTTGCAAGGAGAGCATCATAACTAGTAGCTTAATGATTCTGGCTTATTTGATTGTTGGTATAAGCTCATAAGGTCTGTTAATAGTTGTTTGTTATCTGGTAATTAAGTCTTGTTCACTAGATCTTAATTTCATAAGCTCAAATGAATTTTGATAAAAATAAGGGGGTGTTTGGCATAGCAGTACTAACTACAAGTTAGTAATGCTAGTGGCCATTTGGTCTTAGGATTTTGGTTTTAATCTTTCATCTAAGTCAGTTTATGCTAGATTTATAAGCTAGGTTAGAGTTAAGTGAGTTTTCATAAGATTAGATTAATAAAAGTCCAAGTCTGTAAGGACTTCTTTGCATAAACCAGTTTTAAATATAAATGAAATCTAGTAATTTGCATGACCTTATTTGCTCTTAGTTGTGTGTTTAATGAGTGTTAGGATTAGGGTTTTAAGTCTGCATCAAAGATTTTAAAGTTTTGTTCATATAAGTGCAAACTGCATCAGCAATTTTAAATGACAAACATCCATTTTCAACTTAATAATTCAGAGGGTATAAGTAGCTTACAGGATTTGATTTTTGGTTTATAAGTAGGTCTAGGGTCAGTGTCAATCTCTTTAAACTTAGTTTTCAAAAAGTAACTTATTTAGTTATCTGTTTTTAGCTTTAAAATAAGCTTTTTGTCTTTTAAAACCAAAAGTAACTAAGTGTTCTTAGTGTATAAGCTGTTTTCAACAAGCCTTTTCATTAAGCTCCTGAATTTCAAAATGGTTTTAAAAAGTTGATTTAAGTAGTATTTTAGGCGCACTTTTTAGGGTAATAAGCTAAAAGTCCATTAGGATCCTTTAGCTTATTTAAAAATAAGCTCAAAGGTGCCTTAAAGGGCTGTTTGGTTATCTGTTTACACCAATAGTGCTTATTCCTTTATTTTAGCTTATTTGCTTATTGTTATGGCTTGTTTAGGTTTAGTTTAGCTGTTTAGGTTAGTATAAGTCCATTTTAGCTTATTTAGTTTTGTCATTTGCTTATTTGAGCTTATTTGCTTTATAGTGTAAAATTTTAAGTGTTTTTAAGCTTTTTAGCTTTTCTGTCATTCTAGCTTAGTATGCTTACTTATTTTTGTTCTTAAGGGCTTATTAGATGTGGTTGAGTATCTGCTTTTGCTTATTTCTTATTTCATTGTGCTTATTTGCCTTTTATTAGCTAAGCAGACTTAAGAGTTTAACTGGCAGTACTAACTTAAAAGTTAGTACTGGCAATATTCATAAGCACATTCTTAGGGCTATAGGGTTGATCATTTTTGTTTTTTGTTGCTTGTTTAGAGTAGCTTATTATATAAGTTAGCTTATTTCCCTATTTGGTTTTCTTATTAGTGCTTAAATTGCCCAAAACAGTTAGCTCTTTATTAGTTTAGTATAGTTTAAGCAATTCTGTCTTATTTAGCTTATTTGTGGTTTATAAAAATAATTGTTTTGCAAAAGTAGCTTATTTTTAAGTATTTTCAAAAGTTATAAAAAAATGGAAAAAATTAAAATACTTGGGAAAGTGGGAAGCCTCGGGTGAGCAAGTCCCGAACCCGGGACCTCTACCACACTCACCAAGCGTTTTAACCCCCCACACACACAACCATCACGCTACAATAGCTCATCCGTTAGACTTTCCTTTCATTTATCTTTTATATACATTTTAGCCCCTTTTATACAATAAGCTGTTTTAGCTTATTTTGCAGCTTATTCGATAAAAAAGCTGTGTTCCCGAGCTTATTTTTCCTAGATTCCTCTTAGTTCAAGCTACTTTCTATAATTTTTTCAGAATTTTTATAATTAGTTTAGTATTTTTAAACATTTATTTTTATTAAAAACTTTAAAAATTCATAAAAAATAGAAAAATAATCAAAAAAATATAATTCTTTTTAAAAAAAATTTCTTTTATCATATAGTTTCTATGGGATCTAGGGAAATTAGTTTTGCTTCCGTATGGTTAAAATTGCAAAATTTCAATTTTTAAAGAACGAGATTCATTTCCGTTCATGTTTTTCGTGTTTTTAAGCTCAATTCAACTCCGTTTTTGTTCTAGTTTTCTTTAAACTTACTTTTTAGTCAATTAGAGTCTATTAAAAGTGAAAAATTCATTTTAGGTTTAATTTTGGAAATTTAGGGTTTTTTTAATCACCGAGTTATGTTCCCCGTTTTGGCGTTTTTGTAAAGTTTTAATTTCCGTTATTAAAGTTAAGGTCTTAATTGTCCTTTAATTTGCTCACTTTTAGGATTTTAGAAAATAAATCATCTTTGAACCAATTCAAATCATTGTCCAAACAACAAACGTGGTCTCAATTTCATAAATCTTCGAGGAATACGACCCGGAAGTCACTTACCGGTAAATATACGTATTATTATATATATTTGTGAAAATTCTCCTTACTACTTTTGTCCTCAAGGGTAGTTTGGTAATTTTCTATACTTATATTATTATACGTGTATAAAACTTTACCATCATCAGTGCATTTATTTGTCAAAATAAGAGAAATCTTATTTTTATTGGTAAAAAGTTGTCTTCACAATGAATTAGTATTTTCTGTAATCACAAAAAGATTTTCAAAGATAATTCGACCACTCAAACAATGACAACAACTCTTTAAATAGAAAACGGGTCATCATTTGAGGGGGAGAATATGTCATCAAATAATCTTTTAAAACAACGGTTTTTAAAAATTAAGTCACGGAATAAACGGATTAATGTTTTTGGTGATAATGAAATGGATAACAATTTTTAAGGGAGTTAATTTATATTAACTACAAGAGCTTTAGATGTCATTTATTTCAAACTTTAGGGACTTATTTGCAAATTAAGACTTAGTGAATTCAGGCTTTAAACACAGACGATCAATATTGCCAACACCTTATAGTTGTAAAAGCCTTAGGATTGTTTTGTTAAATAATCAAGCTTAGTTTTAAATAGCCTTGAAGTTGATTCTCAAACAGGGATAGATCTAAGCTTAGTATATACCTCAAACACGATCTTAAGTATGTGTGCGTACAAGGTTTTGCTAATTTCCCGAGGTGTCAAAACCAAGCAAGGGGAAGGAGAGAAATGTATACTTAATAGAGTCCAAAGGTCCTTCTTTTGAAGTCACCTCCTTTAAATTTTAAGGTCTATATCTTTTTGTTCTCTTATGTGTACATTAATTCAACCTCAATGGGGAAAAAGACATCACATCATCATTTAGTAATGCATCATTTAATTACCAAGGGGGAAGTTGTTAGGAGAATATTTATTTTCACACACACACACCACTGAACAGAATTCTTTCTGATTCAATAAATGCTTCCTCAAATGGTTAATCACTAAGCTTATTCTTAAAAAGAGTAGAAATATTTGATAAAAGAGGTACACATAGGTTTGATAAGTATGATGATTCCTTAAGTTAGTCAGTATTCTGCAGAAAGAAATGAGTACATTTGGGACTTAGTTGACTTAGGTGTTATCATTTCGACTACTTAAAAGGAATAATTGTGACATCGGGACTTAGTTGACTTTGGTGTTACAATTTATATCATGACTATCCTGAAGAGAGAAATGCGCTCATCCGGGACTTAATTGACTTTGGTGTTGCGGTATCAAGTTCTTGAAAGGGTTAATTGTGTACTTCGGATATCTGGGCTTTATACATTAAGACTGCTTGATGCGGCTTGCAAGAAAGTTCTGAATCTACTCAAGAAAGGATTGCTGGTTTAGGGGGAAGCTAAGACAACATCAACACCGACATCACCAACCTCACAAGCTCAAGTTACATATGTATCTGAATCTGTTCTATCCTCGAAGTTTGATGCAAAGACTTTCATAACTTGGAAAGAAAGTTAAAGCAACGCTGAAGAGTGCTTGGACAGAGAAAGATCAGATTGACAACTTCTTGAAAGAAAGAAGGTTAATGAGGAGCTTAGAAAGTTCGTTGGTGGGAGATTGTACGAAGGAGACCTACGGCTGCGACAAAAGAACCATATGATTCTATCATATGATGTTCTCATCAATCAGGTCAAACCTCGTACATAATAATCTTGTGATTGTATGTAGTGTAGACTTTATGGTGATATTAAGGAGTGCTCGAGTACAAAATTTTCAAGAATTTCTTAGTAAATTCAATTTTTTTCAAATTATTGTACTCAGCACTGTCTTAAATACCCTCATAATTTGAGGGGGAGCATTAAAATGTTCCTATAAGTTATTCTGTAACATTTTGTCCTCGAACGTTTAATCAATTGATATCCAAACTATCAAGCGATTAACATTTTGAATAAGGGGAGAAAATGTGATTAAACTGAATCTAACGTGTATCGAGATGTGATCAAATAAAATGGACTCAATGCACTCCACACTTAGCATGTACTACGATTACGATGCACATGTTAAGGGGGAGCTTTTAGTGATGATGAAAAACTCTCAAAGTGTAAATCTTTTGATATTTATATCAAACACTTTGATTGAAATTTTCAATGTTTTTGGAAGGATTGTGATGAAATACCCAAAAGACCGACCATGTTCTTAAATTTATGAAGTTATAAGGCGGTTAGGCTTAGGTATTCAAATCCCATGATCCAGCCAGAACCGAAGGGATCTACCCAGGGATATCCACTAGTTAGTGTAGAAGTCCTTAGGTATGATTAAAAAGGAGAAAAAGTGAGAATTGGGAATAATGCCGACTGAGATGGAGCTAACACTGGAACAAACCCAACAAGGTGTTAGTTATGAAGTCTCAGTAAGCATTGAAGGGGTTGAAGAATGAAAAAGAAATGTAAGGATAAAGGGTGAAAAGAAAGAAGCCCTCCATACACTTAGGCAGAAACCGGGTCAATACATATGCTGTCAGAAACACTTAGGTGTTATCTTGACATTGAAACATCATGGACCCAGGTAGACGCAATTCACAAACCCCCCACCACTCAAAGTCGAAAGACTTTATTTCAAAACTCACGGAGATACACTCATTTCTATTGACTTTCTCACTCCGAGTTAGTTGATATTGAAAAGGTGGCACTCAGCTCCAGCCTCTGATCACTAAAATTAAAAGTGCACAATTGAGTCTAGAGCCAAAAGAGATCATCCATTAATCTCATTAGGACACTTGTCATAATTTAGCTTGTTATCTCACACAATGTGAATATCAAGTAATATCATTAGAGTCCTACGCAAGATCCTTGTGATTTTGCCAGAACATCTGAGTGATACTTAGGTAAGATGGAAATCCTGCTTGAGCCAACATCAAACAAGCTCATGGTAGGTAACTTGTGAGATTCTTTATGAATCAAACTTGTGACAACTGGAAAGAAACGATGGTGCGATTCCTATAAGAATCAAACTTGTTCCAGGAAATGTGATCAACGGATGTAATGAATTATTTGAAATGATTGAACAATCTCGTGTGTCACAAAAATAAATTTTGCAAGTGATACACCGATTGATTTCAAATCAATTTTCTATTTAATTCGTTTTGTGGATTATATAACTCACTGGTCACTCTATCATAGTTGTCGCTTTAAGACGTTCCGATAATAGAACATGCTGAGTAAAACGAAGAATCTACTACTATGTGTTAGAAAATTCAATACTACAGCTGAAATCATGTCAAGAAGATTCTTCTTAAATTTGAATCCTATCTTGATCAAAGGTCCGACCTCACGGATCTAATGTTACTCCACCAAACTTGGGCGAATGACAAAGGCATAATATGTCCCCCGCTTTATTGCTAACTTTTTTATGCAGGGCTAATAAAAGATGGGTGGAGTCCCTATTCCAGCTGGCTCACAAGATCCATAGCCACATGCTCATACCCGACCGACAAACATAAAGTCATCATGAAAGCTCAAGTACATGTTTCAAGACTTCCGCTACTCTGACACCACACATCTTTCTCAAAAGTCGAGAGTGTTAAAGTTACATAATTTCCAAGAAAGATGCAACATTAAAGCTTTCCGAATCAACAAATCAAGGAAGGTATGAGCATGTCGGTCCAGAAGTCGCAAATTCACAAAATGGCAAAGTTACAAGAGGGCCAAGAGATTATGCTTGGTTGATGATCTCAAAATGCACAAGATCACAATGTCAAATACAAGTTCAAGGAACAAGCTCAATCCTAAAGTCAATGATCACTACAACATAATCACAAGATGAAAGTCAAGAGTAAGAGCAATAAGACTAAAAATGAAGCATAGATGCTAGGTTAACATTTTGTAAAGTTGGAGTGACCCCCCTTAGGGGGAGATTGTTGGAAATACGAAAAGTGTCGGTCACTTCCAAGTTGTAATAGTCTTAGCTCGTAGTTTATGTCTTAATTAGATTAGTAATCTAGTCCGGCCCAAGACCCATGGGAAGCCCATTAGAACCCATGGGTCGGCCACTATAGGTGCCCCCCTCTCCTAGCCTTGGAGAGGGTTGGTTGTTCCATTGTTCTATATTCCATTTATACACATTCATCCATTTACCCATCTAATCTCTCTCTAACTATCACAACCCCTCTCCTCTTGTCTTGGTTTGATCATTAGATTACTAGTATTCTACAAAGGGCTTCTACAACTTTGTATTGCTGGTTCAACTTAGTACTTCCATGAGAAGACTTAGTACTGTCAAGCTTAGTTAGTACTGTCAGTACAAATTGATTAGTAACTGCCATGTTTTTATAGTACTATAAGTTATACTGTTTTGTTATATAGTTTTAGTACTGGCTAAAGTGATATGCATGAATTTATTAGGAATAGATATGCATGATCACTTGACGCATTTTGTAAGCCCATTAGGGTTTCCTTGGTATATAAAAGGAACTCTAAGGCATAGATCTAGATATCAGTTTTCATATTAGTATCAATATTTACATAGCAAATACAGAGTTAGAATATTCAATAGCAATTTTGTGTAATTCAAAATAGGTATTCAATATATTGAAAGTTTAGTAAAGATCTTTTTACTGTTTCATATTTCTTCTTAGTCTTGCAAACCATATCCCACATAGTTTGTGATATTTTTCTCAATCTTAGTTTTCTACTATAGTAGTCCTTGGATTTAATCCAATAATAACTAAGATTTACAAGGCCAAGTAAAGTCTGTCAAGAAGGAAAATCAACAAGTTCAAACATAATAAAACAAACTATGAAGAATTAAAACACACGTGACACTCCTAATTACAGGAAAAGTAAATTGGGTTGCCTCCTAAGAAGCACTTTTCTTTATTAACGAGTTTTGTAGCTAGACTCGAAGTCATACGTCCTTACGTGACTTCTTCTTCATCGTCCATTCTTCCTTCTACTTTAACAGGATCGTGTTGTTTATTTTTAAAGTTGTTGCTCCTCAATTGGTTGAACTTCATGTCCTTCTTAAGGTGGAGTTTTATTCTTTCTTCCCATTCTAGCACTAACCTATTTACAGTCATGATAGGGGCTATAGGTTCTATGTCGTTCTTAACTCCTTTGTCAGTAATACAGGAGGAATCGGATATCCTATGGAAACTTATCTTACTTTTCCTGACCTTTGAGTTATGGTGCTTATATCAAACTTAATTGTGGCCTTGACTGTTGTCAGGAATGGTGTTCCTAAGATGAAGGGCCTCTTTTCGTTTTCTTTGATATCCAAAATCATAAAGTCTATGGGGAATAAAGATCTAGCGACCACTACTAACACAATCCTCAACAATTATTATGGGGTACATTTACGAGTGGCTAGCTAAGTGACGTGCTAATGTCTGTCTCAAGCCGGCCCTTTTCGTCGGTAAGTCTCATGTAGGTGGAGTAGGGCATAACGTTCACATCGGACCTTTGATCGATAAGGGCGTTCACGTGCTTAAGGTCCCCAATGTTGCAGGGTATTTTGAAATTCCATTCGATGTCCTCCTTCTTTGTTATCTTTTTCTTAAGAATCACTTCATAAGCAGGTCCCCCAGGGAATATTTTATACTCCTTCCCCTTTTTCTTTCTGACTCGGGTTCCTGACTAAGAGTTTTTGAATTTGTTGTTGTTAACTAGCCCCTTGATCAGCTTTTCATTGATCTTATGCTTTAGGTAATATGCGATAGGCTGAGAATCGGGTGCTTCTACTGCTTCTTTGTTCTCAGATGTTTCGATTGATTGGTTTCCGTCCCTATTTTCAACTTCATTCATTTTCTTGACCTCCTTTACTATCATTTCTATTTCTGTTTCGGTGAGCTTCTTAGTGTTTTCGGGAGTTACCTTCGTCCTGTTACTCCTTTCTTCTTCTCCTTTTGTCAGAGAGATAGAATTTATGTTCTTGGTGACGTGGAATTTGGCTTCTTCTCTTATTAATACATTTTCAGGGATTTTGTTGGTCGTGAGTTCTTTGAGAAGCCTGAACATTTCAGTCATCCTTCCGTTGATCTCCTTGCGTTGCTTGAAAATGTTTTCTCAATCTTTTCCATTCTTTTCGTTGCGCAGCCATGTAATCCTGTACTTGACTTTTCAAAAGTGGTTTCTAACGCTTGTGGTTGAGGGCTTGGACTTGTACATTCATGAAAAGCAAAAGTGCTTAGTATTGGTGGTTCATTTTGATTTCGCGAGTGGGAGTTCAATGGACTGCATTGATATAGGTTTGAGGTATGTATGCTGAGCTCGATATAGGCGTCGGTCATGACCCTTTTAGTAAGAAGTTAATCTGGTCTTCGAGCTCGAGAATTTCATCCGACAGGGTTTTTGGGATGCCTTGAGGTAAAAGAAATGGCTTTGAACCATTTTGACGGAGTTCTATTGGTTCATCCCATCCTTCATGGTCGTAGAGGGCGAGGTTCTCAATAAGTTCCCAAGATTTGTCGGTATTCTTGTTGCGGAGTTTGCCACTAACGGCGCGGTCAATCTCGCAATAAAGATGAAAGGAGACATGATCATAGAAAATTTGGATTTGAAGCCAACGATCGATGCCATGATGAGGGAATTTTTTGGAGTAAATCCCTTGAAATGAGTCCATGATTTTTCAGATAAAGAATTCTCCCAGATTTTATTGGAACTTCAGGATAAAGTTTACGGAGTTTTTGTGTCCTTCCCGTGTAAATAATCTGATCAAGGAATCGTAGAAAGATCCTCCCATTGAGATTGATTCAATGCCAGAAGACATTCAAGCAATTGCTACTTGATCGCGAAAGGAAAATTGAAATAAATACAGGCGCTTCTTTCCATGTACATCGGCAAGGACAAGAGAGTCCACAATTTATTAATATAAACCTGTTTGAGGTGGTTTAGGTTTTGGATCCCTCGAACAGAAGTCTGTGGAATGAGCAGCCATTTTGCACCAACCAGATGATGTCGGATCGAAGAGTTACCATGTTGGTTTCCCCCACATGGAGCTCGAAGGTATTACCTATAGCCCTCGCGGTGCTTGGTTTGTATAGTATCCCTAAAGAATAGATAGCATTCTCGTCTCCTATGGGGTTTGACGAGAATGTGTTTAGCGAAACAGATATCACAAAGAAAAGATAACTATGAGAAAGCAATATATGCGAAATTAAAGTCTCACTTGAAAGGATACAGTGAGTAAGAAGCCTAAGTTCAACTATGATCAGAACCCTAACTATTTGCCCAGGCGGCGGCACAAAAACTTGATGCGGTCGTCGTAGGACTTCAACACGAAGTTTTACAACTCCCTAAGAAGAGCACCTAATCGTTGTAGTAGTAGTTATAGTGCAAACTGGGGGTGATATCGTAGCATCGGGGAATAGGTTGGATGCTTGAACCATGGTCCTAACAGAATTCTAAGGGGTGAGAGAAGATATTTTTTTATTTTTGTTGTTTTTATGGAAAGCAGTTAAATTCATAAATATTGAGAGGTGGTTGGTTTTTAGCTATTAACTAAATATAATTCTAAACTAATGTGATAACAATAAGAAAAAGATTGTGTTTTACTTAATCATGTATACACCCAAGATTGCTTTCTCCAATGTTGAGTTGCCTGGTCCCCCTATGTAATGATCTGTTAACTATTTCCTAAGACATGAACGTATTACAACGAACCCCTGTCTACTTAGTATTCCGCCAAGCAATCACACATAAGTAGTATGAAAGACTATTACTGTCCCCCTAAGGGGTACACAAATGCATGTGAAATAATATAAAAGTGATCAACCATATTAGGGGAGTAAGTAGTATGAAGACTGTACCCGATGTATCCTTTTCTACACAATCCATGTTCCTAGACATAGCAAAAACAGCGATAACAGACAAAAGCTGTTTTTCTAGAGCCTAACATGCACATTCATCACAAGAAGCAACACTACTAAGATCTACATTCCTAGTTCATACAATCAAAATATAACCCACAATAGAAAGGTTTATCCAGAAAATAAAGATAAAGCAAGAGCATGAGATAGATCAAACAACACATAGACATATTGACTGATTTAATAAACCTTACTTGATAGAAAACATGAGTTTTGGAGGAATAAAATAGGGTTTTTAGGCCCTAAAATCGTCCCTAACAGCTGCTAAACGAACTAGGGTTTGTACCCTCTTTTTATTCTAAATTAACACACTCCAAAACCTTTAAATTCGGGTTTGTATATTGAGGGAAAAACGCAATGATAGCTTCGCATTTTATCGTGACGCCGTCATGAAATAGAATATTCTAGAATAATTGTGTGGATGGGACGTAAGCCTGACCTGCCGTCGGGAATCTTGTGACGCCGTCTTCATCTTTGTGGGGACAGGCGACACGTTGATATCTGTGACCCGTCTTCAGCCACAGTATAGAAATACATGATCAATTTAGTGTAAGTCCGTAGTCTTGTCTGTTTCTTCTCTAGAATGGCCCAAGTCTCGTGTTAATTCTTCCAATGCCCTTCCAAAATAAGAAAATAACCAGAAAAGTAACGATTAAGTACCTGTTTTGGGCATAAATGCATGAGTTAGGGGGTTAAACAACTCCGAAAAAGTGTATAAAGTGACACCTCATCATTGTCTACTCATGTAGAAGACAAACCATTTGCAACTCAGAATTGACATGTTTCTTAGTGATGACATAAAGTTGTGAAACAGTGATTGGATTTGTCCTAACGCTTTCTCTAACTTTGTTGATAGGCACAAATTTATCTTCCCTAGATATAACACCCTGTGTTTTCAAGTCGTTGATGACGTCGATAAATCCGCAATGTACCTTTTGTAATGTACGTGTTTACTTTAAATCATAAGCGATAGGTTAAATCGCGTACGCCAAATATTATCGTTTAATGTAAACAGGCATCAAACAATTAAATTGTTTAACATCAAGCAAGTTAAGTTAATTATTTTTGAGATAAATATTAACTTGGTTTCATTATTTATTTTATCGGACACGTAAAGTGTATACGTTTCGCGATAAATTGCGTTTAGGCACTCCCGAAACCACCAAAACTTTTCTACGCTTCAACAAATACCCACATTTATACCCAATACACAAAAATTACTCAACAACATCACATATATCTTCTTATGGCCGAAATTATGGCAATTGATTCAAAGATATAAGAAAATTTCCACTTTGGTCAATGGTACAACATTTGACTCATTAAAACCTAGCTAGACTTGTCTCTTTGACTAATAACATGTAAACAAGGACCCCTAAAACCCTCCTCATGTTTTCTTGACCAACTATTAATGAAATTGAACAAGACTTCTCATATAAGATATAAATAACTAGCTAAGACTTCACTTTCTATACAAACACTTAGTAAAATTTTCACAAAACTCCTCCCCTTGGCTCCTTATAGCTCACGGCTCAAACCAAGCCTCCACACAAATCCATACAAAATTTTATTCAACCCCTACACACTTATACACATCCATCCTAAGATATTCTAAGGTGTTTCCAAGCATTGAATCACCATTTGCAAGTAATAATCAAGAAAAGGAAGGCTAGGGTTTTATTAAGAAAACAAGGGTTTTCTTAAGTGCAAGCTTGGATTCTAGGGCTAAACAAGGGTTTAGCATTTGTTTTATCAATTATTCTCACACATCCCCTAAGGTCTACTATAACTCTTTATATTCTTTTAAATTTTCATATGATAAGCATATGTTTAAGAACTATTTATTGAATTACCATTTAAGTTTTATACAGTGAAAATGAAGTTTTCACTGTAATGGTCAGATTTTGTATACTTTATAAACATGAGGTGTTTATTACTATATCATACTAAAAAAGGATGAGAAAAATATATTTATCAAGTGTATTTTGGTGTAAAAATGATATGGTTAATTAGGGATTTTTTATGTAATCATGAATATTTTTTCAAGTTAAAGAAATACATAAGACAAGTTAAGGTTAATTATGGACTTATATTGAGGTTATAAGATCATTAAAATAAGGTTATATCATGATAAGAAAAAAAACATGTACAACTTATGGGTTCTAAAAAAAAAATGGCTATGTATGGAACTTATGTGTAAAATGATATATTATAATAAAGTTTACAGACTTATATAGTATTATTAAGAATTTGGTAAATGGACAAAAAGGACATTAAGGACTATGGTGCTTAATAATATATTTTAAAATAATACATATATAAAATTGTAAGACTTGTGGTGAAATCCAAAGTGGTAAAATAATGGAAACCAAGGGTTAACTATGGAATTATCAAAGTCATGTAGCACAATCTGTCCAAATCGGTGGTATAAGAATAACTTGTAATATATATTTATAAGATGAAACATTCACGATGATTCCAAAAAAGAAATAAACTAGTCAAACGGATTTTATAACGAAAAAGTTACTAAAAACGTGTTATACGCAATTAAACATGAGTTTATAAAATAACTTTAATAGAATCTATAATCAAACAGCAAGTTTGATATATTTTTTCAAATAAAACACATTATTTAGGATTCCCAAATGATAAAATCGAGCAATTTTTTGATTTTTAAAACGAAGAAGTCTTAATTACGCGAGTTTTCGAAATTAAAAGTTATAAAAAATAATTTTATAAACTTAATTAACAGTATAAACAATATTCATGACAAAAGTTTATATTTTTTTAAACTCATAAAATTATAGAACTTTCAATTACGAGATCGTGTTCGAAAGAATCGTTAAAAACAGAGCTATAACGAATAAAATACGACGATTACGGGTTTTACGACAACAAACACGATTTAAATAAAACTCATGTCTGGTGTGAACAGTAAAAGTTAACTGATTCATCCCCAAATTATAAAAATGGTCAAAAATATTCGATAACCCTCCTTAATAACGAAAAGATGGCCATAAGAAATGCAAGAAACGGATTAAAACGTAAAGTTATGACGATTTATACCAAAAGTATGTATATAAACGTTTTAAATTTTTATAAAACATGTTTTCACTTAACGTTAGATGTGATTAGCTAATATAGACGTATGCATGGTAGAGTACCTTAATGTAATTAGTGCTTATGCTACCTTAATTTTAATTAGGTTGCATTTGATCAATTCGCGTGGCGCGTTATTTGTGATATACTTGGGGCATTACTCACTCAAGGTGAGTTCATAGCCCCACGTTTTACATGTTTTTGTTTTATAAAGTTTTTGGGGTGAAAAACATGCAATGCTTTACAATTGGACACAAGTGGTTAAGTTTCATGTTATGATTACGTGTTGCCTAAGTAGCGATAACCCATATCTGATCCCATTAATCAATGAACAGTCAATCGTGCGGGATTGTGAGCGCGAATGGGTTATTAATAGAACTATTGGGTTTGACAACCCGTCGGGTGATTAGCTATCACTGGACAAACGAACGTAGACCATTTCCGTAATATAGGTTGTTGCGGTTAGAACATCACCACGGGCAATGTAGGCCAATAATTTTGGTATTCATACACGTCAAAGCTTCATGTCATGAGCGTAGAGCAACGTAATTAAATTTATATGATTTTTGCATCTGTTGCACTTATTCATACCACTTGGGAAATCTTGTGGTCCACAATATATGATTTATCAAACTATGAATTCACCAACATTATTGTTGACAGTTTTTAACAATGTTTTTTTCAGGGATCAGTAATCAAAGGTACAAGGGATAACAATGGTGGTTTTGATTGGGATTTCATGTATTAAAGAATTTGTCGCAATACGATTTTTGAGTATAACTGTATGGGGCATAGAATTCTTATACTTTGAACAAGAGGACAAGTGAACTCCGGCTATGTAACAAATACTGTTAAATCCAATGATCAGTTTTTAAACACTTTTTGTCTTCTATAATACATCTTGTGTTATTGATCTGAAAGTAAGCACGCCCCAGGACCCTAATTCCGCTGCGACCCAATTTACAGATTGGTATCAAGAGCCAAGGTTATAGAGAACCAGCGTCAAATGTTTTTTTGCTTGGACATAACCTTTTATCAAAAGTGTTTTTATAACAAGGACTTTACACATGGACATACATATGTGCATACATTCATGCCATACACTACTTGTTGCATTGTTGGTTGGACTAGATGCATTCTATTGATATACAAGTTTATGATATAAATGTATATTACAGCAGAGTCATAAATAAATACTAAGATAAGCTATATTGAATTTTCAATTTCATTCATGTCAGATTCGAATGAATCGGGGGTAACACACGGAGGGTTTTCCAGTCCCATTTGAGGATCCACTATCAGACAAAGGATTCACCGAGAGCCAATGATCACTGAGTTCCTTAGCTAACCCTACATATCCAGATGACGCCATACTTGTGAGCCGCTTCTTCAGGCACACCCTCTCCAGATAACGTGCCTGCCCCTGATAGCCAAAGCATGCACCAACTTTTGCCAGATTATTTCCAGGTCCAAGTAAGCTGATGATGAGATTGTTGCTGAAGGATCAGCCATGTCGAGGATGCCCCACCCACTTTACAGTCACCTGATTATTTATCCAGAAAACTAACCAGAGACAATCCGAGGAGATGACGATGAGGACCTGAGTGAGGATCCTATCAACTATCCCTGCTGATGAGTATATGGACGGAGATTAACGAGAAATGACAACGATAGGACTATGAATGGACAATCGACCGCGATGAGAGGATGAGGATGATGAGAAGGATAGTATGAGTGTTACGGATGGGCGAGGAGGAGTCACGCAGCTCCTGCCAACCCTTTATTTATTGCTTTACCAGCTACAACCCCGTCTGCAAGGAGACTGATGCGTTGAGACTGATGAGTCTCGGCCACACCACCACCTCACCCTGCATATCGTATGACAGCTAGGATTACTATTCCAGAGCCATTACCTGTACCAGCAGGTCTGATTCCTGAGGTTACCAGACGCTTTCAATATCCTTTCCCACCAGCCACACCCTACTCCATTGTCTTCATCACCACCCATAAGATTCCTTTCCCACTATCACCACCCTTACCCTGTATTGACACAACGCCTCCTATTCCTTATTCGTTCATGGGGGCTATCGAGCTGCCACGATTCGGATGAGAGCTGAGGCTGCAGCTACTTCTCATTCTCTACCATTACCACCACCCTTCATACTCTCCCCCACCAGACCAGATGCACCACCACCCATGCCCACATCAGCTCCTACTTCATTACCACCATTGTTGTTACCCTCTGCCAGTCATAGAGAGGATAGACCCGAGGTTAACCTACCACCTCGGAAGAGGTTAGGTATCGCTCTTGGTCCCAGATACGAGGTAGGAGAGAGCTCCGCCGCTGCTGCTGCTAGACCAGCTGGAGGTCTTAGGGCAGATTACGGCTTTGTTGCCACTATGGACAGGGAGATCAGGCGTGACCCAGAGAGATATGTTGGATATGGGATCACGGATTCGTGGGATGAGATTGTTGAGACCCTACAGGGAGCTCCAGTTAGTACTGACACAGAGTTGGGTGCACACGTGAGAGAGTTTGAGTCTATGGTTAGGCGAGACACAGATGAGATCTACACGATGTTAGACGATGAGCAGAGTCAGAGACAGCTATTGGCCGGTCGGGTCAATATGTTGTTTAGAGACAGACGTGCACATGCACATACACGTCATTTGATGGAGACTGAGGCTAGGATGTCTAGAGAGGCTTGGGGACGATCTATGGATGCGAGTGATCTTGCGCGTGCAGAGGTTATGTCACTACGCACCACAGTTCATGCACAGATGTCAGAGATCACAGAGTTACAGTCAGCAGATCATAGTAGACGGAGAGCGATTTCAGATTTGCTAGAGATAGACCGCGGGAGGCGTGAGGAGATGAGAGAGTTGAGGGCAGCTGATCGTGCTCGACAGCAGCAGATTATTCAGACATTGACTGCTATGCAGACACTACAGAGAGAGATGATTCCACTTTAGGGACTGGTCACCACACTGCAGGGGCAGGTAACAGCCTTACAGGGACAGGTGATAGCATTACAAGGACAGGTTACTACATTACAGGGACAGCAGGGACCCGCTGGGGGTCCTGCACAGCCAGAGCTGCCAGAGGAGGCTGGTAGCAGTTCTTAGATTAGACTTTGTTACGGCTAGTCATTTTGTATATAGCCTACTAAGTATTACGGGTTTAATCCCGGCTAGTAAGGCTTTAGGTTGTTATGTTTATTTTGTAACCTATGATCATTTTGTATCTGAACCATTCATGTATGTT